>JBCAUA010642515.1:0-15824 GCA_038406235.1 Peronia verruculata
TAAGGGGCGGGGGAGTGTGGGGGGGGGGGGAGGGGAGTGGATAGGACAGGGATTCGAGGCGACCTGATAAAGATTGAGATCAGCTTGGTATCGGTGCACGAGCTTGAATGTGGTAATCAACATGGCTGCTAAGATCTCAATCTAATTCCAACTAACAATTGCATTCATCTGATTTATTGTGACCTCAAAGCTTGAGCATCAGAGTCTACAGCTGGTCGCTGTGGTTTGTTGATTAACTTTAATCTATCAGGATCAGTCACTTGACAAAATTATTTATTTGTCCATTCATCCATCCATCCATCCATCCATCCATCCATCCATCCATCTATCCATCCATCCATCTATCAATTCATCCACCCATCTGTTCGTCCATCCATTCATCCGTCCGTCGGTCCGTCCATTTATCCATTTATCTATCCATCCATCCATTCTCCAGTACACCTTTCTGACCATCCTTCTTTCTGTACGTCCGTCTATCTCTTCCCCCACCTCCCTGCTTGTCTATCGTCCATATATCTATTGATCGGGCTATATCTTTTTTAACCGATTGGAAAGAAATGGAAAATTTATCCGGTCACATTTTGGAAAACCAAAACACATCAGTGCCCTGACATGGCAAAACTCAGACCATATCAGATGCACATCTGGACAGGTTGTGGTCACGACTCGTCTGTAGTTCTATAAAGGAACTGGCGAACTGAAGAAGACAGGAAAAATAAGGAATTTGGAAGAGGCGATGACGATTAACATGGGTGGGGGCGGGAAGCTCTGGTTCTACCCGAGAGAGAAAGGAGGGAGAAAGAGACAGCGAGCGAGAGAGGGAGAGAAAGAGAGAGAGTCGTTTTATTTCAAACTGTTTGCACAACTCCAAGATTGACAAAGTCTGATTGATGACATACTTGACGTTATGACAGAGCGAAGAGTTTCAAAGCTGAGAATCGGGAATATATGGGGTTTGTTTGTCTACAGATGTGTGTGTGTGTGTGTGTGATTCTGTGTGCTTATGTGATTCTGTGTGCTTATGTGTATGTGTTGAAAACAGTGTACATTTCTATTAATAACGTAAACTAATATTATGTTGTTTATTTCCATTACTTCTAGATCTATCATTTATTTGAAAAAAAGATAACGCTGAACATCCTGCATTTTTATTGAGTGGGCCATTTTGTCTAAAGAGAAATCTCTCCTTTATTCCAATGTGCTTTTTTTTTTTTTTATTATTTGTTTATTTGTTTATTTTTATTTATATTTTTTGCGGAGAATAAAGAAATATATATAAATACGACTCATCAGGAAAACGTGAGTCTGAGAAAAATAAAGATACTACTTATCACATAGTGCGTTGGCTGTTAAATATCTTTTTCATTGTTTGATGATCCATATTATATGCTCATCATGTAATAGAGAGAACCCTTTCTGTGCACAGAATGGAGAAATACTTGAATATTCAACGACCCATTCCTAAATGTGAACAGATGAAGCTCTATGCTCTTCCTTGAAAAGAGAATGAACTGGTGTCGATGTCTTCAGAGAATGCTGGAGTATTTGAAATAATAGATGAAAATAGATTTGATCCGACAAAGCGAAATGTTGGAAATACCCGCGTTTATTTTTAGCATGGGGGTACAAACACTCCAAACTATTCACAAATTTGACTCACTTTTCGGTTTGACCCTGTTACGGTGGGGAGGAAATATATGACTAAAACTCTTCGCTGGGAGCTTGTTGAGCCTAGATGACTTCCAAATTATAGTGCGAGTAGTGTGTAAGCGTTAATGATTTAAAGACGTAGGAAAAGTATTACATGTACGTACTTCCGGCGTCGCTTTTCCCGACGTTTTGCGTTCAACTAGTATTGTGGGGTTTCGTGGTGGAACGTAATTAACCTCAGTGAGTGTTCTATTTTTAGTAGCGGGTACAAATATTCCCCCGGGAATTTCCAGATAGATGCTTAGTCGAATATGAACTGTTATATATCCTCACATACTTTGTCAGATAAAGGCAAACCAAATAAATGTAACGATGAACCCTTGAAATATAAAAGTCTAGGACGCCAACAGTTAACAGATTGCTGAGAATCTTATCAGGCAGGCTAATCCATAAAAAGCTGGCGAACTCATAGTTAATCTGTAAGGAAAGTAGTTCTTCAAATTGCTCTGCCTTCTTACTGAACTAAATTTTGCAATTTTTTTGACAATTTTTGCAGAACTTCTAAATTATAATTCTAGGTAATGTTAAATCTTATCCAGGAAGCTTTTTTCTGAAGTGATGCTCTGATGAAATCTATTCGTTTTCTGCCCATATTCTGTCACGCTGTCTCAGTCAGAATTTCCGACTTGCTGAGACTTGCTATTTGGACGCACAAACAGATCCTCGCCCATTCATTTTCCATGACAACGAGGTGGCGTCCATTGTTGCTACATTAACAGTTTAAAAATCACCTCTCGCCAATCAACACCACGGAAATTAAACCGGCGCAAATGCGGATTGAAAACCGGGAACACCCGCTGGATTTGAAATATGAGGCGGCGTAAATTACCATAAATTGTTAAACGAAACGTCTCATTTCATGTGCGCGACAGGCAATATCGCCGTAATGAATTCTAGATTGGGCGACGCATTATTCTCCGCTACACATCCAGCCAGCTTTCTCTCGTGTTTTTATTTTTATGTTTTCCTCTGTGGAGATTCGTCCCGTCAACTAATGAATCCTCACGTGAGGGTGAGCGCGGATAATGAATGTGGCGAAAGCCAGCGGATTGAAGCAGGGGACGATCTTCAAATTGTGGTTGGCAGGAAGCTATGCATCAGCAAACAGCTTGATTGCGTATCAAACAGCCATCTTTCAATGTGCTCTGCATATCGATAAGAAGAAAGATTGAAAAAAAGAAAAAAAAAAAAAGTAAATTTGAAGCGCGTTGCCCCATTGTGTCCTGATGTCAATCCCCCGTGACACGTAGATGAAAGTTTGAGGTGCAGTTTTTGTCCATGATATCAAAAACTGTCACCGGGGTAAAAAACAGGACACTTAACTTAAAAAATCAAACAGCAAAGGCGAGCAATAAATAAGACAACAGATGGAAAAACTAAATATAAAATATCTAAAGATATTATTATGCAATGACAAGGCTGCTGTGCTGTCTATAGGAGATGTTTCGTCTTGCATAAGGCCAGAAACTAGAGATGTCGTCATGTTTGTGTATGAGTATCTGCGGGTATAAATAGAAAACATACGTGCATCGTTGAGGTGTGAAAGTTTATAGATCAGCGGCATTGACAAAGGAGAAGCTCTGACCATGACACCTTTGTGGGTTTGTACCAGACAATGACAAACTATGTCAGATATTCAGATCTTTTGGTGATATAAAACATCTTTAAATGCACCCAAACATGATTTTTTCCATCCTGAATAATTTTTTTACTGCAATTTGATTAAAAACAAAAACAAAACTTTGCAACTTACAAAGTGCATTAAGTGACGCAGTTTTTCTAACAATGACCAAAATGATCTTTTCTGTAAAATGTGTTAAATGGGACTTGGTAAGATCTTGCCAGAAACGTTGGATATGTGCCATGTCCTCATGTCGACGCTGTGGCAGATAATGTGATATGTATTGTTTTGTCGATGTTTTTATCTCTTTATTTCTATCTTTATGTGCTTACAGTTATCTGTGTTGACATGTCAGTGCCTGAGTGATGGTATGGCCGGGTCTTTCGGCATGAGTGTTAATTTCTTCTACAGGGGCAATTAGCCCTCACCCCCTCCCCATCTCCTCCTGCCCCCCCCCCTTTCCCCGGGTCCCATCCTGTGGGCTTGGCGAGCTCAGTCCTTTGTTGTCCTATCTCCATTTTGGGTGATTTTGAGATATATGTAAATGTCATGTGAAAAAGGAATAGTAAATCTATCATATACTGTAGTCATTTCAACTATCACTTGCCCAAACAGGGTATATTTAAAAAAAAAAAAAAATCGTTTTGTCTTATCTCCTGTGTACAAAGTTGCTAAACACAGCTGATCAATTTTCTCAAAATGTGAACAATGGAGATAGGGCAGCAGAGAACTGAGTTCACGACTTGTCCTCCTGTCGTTATCTTGCCACCTGTTGGACTAGCAGACCGATATTTTATCTATCCAGGGTACGTTGATATGCGTGTAGTCTAATTCTCTCACCTGTCCCTGTAACAGATATAACATAGCTGTCTTTATGTGCCGCTAACTTCAAATACGGTACTCAGATTCACACACATATACTCACACACACACACACACACAAACACACACACACACACACACACACTCAGACACACCCACACTCACATTCAAATACACTTACACAACTCAATCAATCGATCAATAATTCAAGCAATCGATCTGCCCAGAATATTGAGACATTTATTATTATGAGAGATCAAAAATAAAGACAACAACAACAACAACAACAAAATAAATACATAAAAACAACAACATAAAGGCTGCAGTAAAGATGCCTCATGTTTTAATCATGCTGGTGTGGAGATGAATGTCGCTGTGTGAGATTTGATATTTTTTTTTTTTTTTTACCATGAGCAGCATTGAGATAGTTCGACGCTGGTTATAATTATGACCGATGGTTTATCGCTCACACGTGGGTGTCTTTATATTATGTGAACATATCTGTGCATGTATATCATCCCTCAAAAGCAGCTACCTGCCATTCGCACAGCATGTACACAATCACTGTGTGAGTGACAATCTCTTAGCTATATATCTCATTCTTTCCCACTATGTATTTCAATGTCGTGCTTCGAGGAGGAAAAATCAGAGTGAGCAGGACAGAGTTGGCTTGTGGGGAAACCACTTGATCATGTTTACTACTTATTTCTGTTTCTTGTGGCACACCAGTATGCCTTAGGCCGGGGCCTCAGTGCATCCGTGTATGAGTCTAACTCTCGCACTGCAGCCGCATACAGTCATAGACCAAACTCATTTCATTGCCGCGAGCTGCCGTGCGTCTGGGTCTGACCACGTGGCCAGCTGGCGCTTCCTGTTGTACACGCCTGCGCTATTTTGCGTCTCGCAAGCTCGCAACATGAATTAATGCGGCTTCAGTGCGAGAGTTATTTTGGTTAAACATCAACCGTGTCTGTCGCTCTCAATATTGTCCAGTGTTATCCAGGAATAGTGACGATGATGCTGATGAGGGTGAAAACGAAAATTATATTAATAATAATAACAATATAATAGCATTAATTATTAATTATAAATTAATAAATAACAACAAAATGATAAAAATAATACAGGTTGCTATGATGCAGAGCCAAATGAAAACCGCCTTGAAAATGTGGCGCCCTATTTTAGTGTATAGACTCTCTGTTCATCAGTTTCAGCTCTCAATGTTTGTTGTTTGTTTATGTTTGTATATTGACATGTTTTGTATGTCAAGATATTTAAGACAGAAAAACAACAATGACCTTGATTGCCATGATGACAGTGAGGACCATGTCTTTGAAGATTTCCCTGCCTGGTCATATTAATGTCTCCCCTCACTTCACCCGTGTTCATCTGGACACAAAGCGTCTGCAAAGTAAAGTTAGAAGAATTAATTTCACGCAATTCGACACGTATGGGTTAACATTTCAACATTTGAATTTGTATGCAGGCACACACATCCAGTATTTGTGACCAGCCTTTGTTTTCGCCCATTAGCATATCCCTGTGTGGAATCTCTCACCTCGGACTTAATGCACATTATACAATGTCTGAGTTAAATTTCCATAATTCACCTGGGCACAGAGCCATGCTCGAAAATAAACAGTGTCCACAGCAATTAATGGCTTCGATTTAACTTTTCTGAATTTTTTTTTTTTTTTAATGACATATTCAGACAAGATATTATTATGAAGTTTATTCAACATTTGGCTGTCCAGAGCTGGCAAGAAAGATTCATATCGTAACTAGATTTAAGTTTTACTTGCAAAATGGCGCCCAGGGACATCCTGCGTTCTAGTATCTACAATGAATGAACAGAAATGCCTTATTAGTCGCAGATTACTTGCATTCAAGTTTGAACAAGTTTATTTTGGTCATTCTTGACATCGGACTGCCAGAGTTGTTATAAGTCTCATCTGTCCGTTTGAATACCAAGCAGCTATGTTGGTTCTATGGAGTCTTGAAGCGTTCTTCGGTCCGATGCCGTAGAGAGAAGACAAATGTAGTACAATACTCTATGGACCAATGTTCCAAAATTTCCAGGGGTTATCACTCTGACAATCAACGGATTGATTTGTTCTAGGTAAATTAGGTACGAAAATTAGAAACAATGTGAAATGAAAGAAAAAAAGCAAGAGAGAAAGAAAAATGCAAGAAAGAGAGAGAAAAAAAAGAAAGAAAGAAAGAACAACATATTCTGTGCTGGAAATCGGACTTGTCTCAGCTGGCGTGGGACATCGTAGAGCGCCGTCAACAAAACGAGACCACAAATCTCTGTAACTCAGTGTTTGTTAAGGATGTCTTTGATGTGTGTATGTCATGTAACACTGTCACATTCCGCTCTGTAAAGCCAACCAACACCGCCCAGCCTGACCTTCTCAAGGGCTCTCCTGATTGCCGGGTAAATAGCACACAAAGTTCTTGGAGATACTTTCTGCACCGACATTTATGGCTATCGTAAACTACATTAGAGAAAACAGGACTGTGGATCTTGAGTACAAAGTCTGTTACATGTATTTGCTGGTTTATATCAGAATTGTATCACAATAGACTTTGCTGCCTTTTAAAGGTGAGGTAAAAGAAAAGAAAAAAGGGAGCTTTGTTTGTTTGTTTGTCTGTGTTGAGATTTTACGGCGCATGAACATGTTTACCGCTATAGGGTGACTGTTTAAAAAGAAAAGAGAAAGAAAGAAAGAACGGAGGAAAAACAAGTGAGAGAAGAAAGAATGAAAGATCTCCTATCAAATATATTGGTCACTTGTTTGCCCCACCCTCAAATCAATCACTACTACAGACTTATTTTCAAATATCTCGCTCTCTCTCTCTCTCTCTCTCTCTGTCTCTCTCTCTGTTTCTGTCTCTCCCAATCCCGCTCCTTTCCTCACACTCACTCTCTTTGTCTGTCTCTTTGTCTCTCAGTTTGTGTCTCTCCCCCCTCCGCCCCTCCCTATCTCTCTGTCTCACTCTCTCTATCTCTATCTCTCTTTCTGCTCGTGGGCCTATTGTTTCTTTGACCTCCTTGTCCCCATCTGCCCATCTGCCTGTCTGCCTGTTTGTCTGAACATGAGCAACCCTGGATCCACTTCACAAAATCTTATGTTCATTTATAAAATTCATACGTATAGATCTATTTTTTTTTTCCGTGGTACTGAGTCATTAAAGCTATTAGATTTCTATTTTATCTCATTATTAAAAACATACTATAATAGTAGTAATATGGCATTTCTATTTTTTTTTTCCTCCAATTTATTATCAGAGAAAATAATGTTCGTTAATGTTTTAACGTATCACTGAATTATGGCAATCACTGAGGTGTTTAGTCATGTTATATTTCAGGACTGCGCCGTAAAGAATGTTTACAGAAACAAAATCAAAAACCTTTCAGCATCTCCTCGTGCGAGTGCTGCCATGTTGTTACTTCAAATCATAACTACAGTGTAGCAGCCGTGAGGAGAAAGAAAACAGGAAGCTTTCAAAGTTGATGAGAGTGTTAAGTGTGTGTTTGGGGGGGGGGGGGGTTGTCACCGCCCTTAGGCTTTCTACGCCTTGAATCAATTTCATGGACTAATTAACTAAAATATGAAAACAACTGCTTAGGTCTGTGAGGCGTCGATAGCACCGTTGATAACCCAGAATGAACTTTTTTTTTTTTTAAATAAGTATTTTTAAAAAATCTTTATTTATTTATTTATTTACTTATTTATTATTTATTTTTAATCATGTATTTCATTCTTTTTCATGATATGCATTTCCATTTTTAATGCTATTTACAGTTTTTGTTTGTATGTTTGTTTGTTTGTTTGTTTTTAATTTGGCCTGTATTGATCCCGAGACGTGACAATGAAGATTTCGGAGGTAATGATTGAGCTAAACAAAGCGGGTGAGAACAGAATAAAAGAATAAAAACGAAAGAGAGACGAAGACAGAGAGAGAGAGAGAATAAAGGGGGAGGGATGAGAAAGAAAAAGACAGCGGAGAAGAGAGATAAAGAGCAGAGAGGAAAGGTGAGACGGGAATGGAGAGGAATGAAGAACAGATGAACGACACATCTGATAGGTTTGATCTAATGTTTAAAGAAGAAAAAAAAACTTTGAAAACAACTGTCTCATAAACTCAACGTACAAGCAAACAGTAAATGATAATAATAGAAGTGATAAGTAGTTTTCTTGATACAGATAATAACGCATGGAGAAAAAAAAGACAGACACAAAAGGAGCCAAGAACAATTGGGGAGGGGGGGGGGGTGGACAAAAAGGAATAAGGACGAAATGAATTTAATAAAGCTACCAGATATACAACAAGAGATCGACCCCTTTCACTGTCTTAACCATTCATGTACTTCGTAAGGGCTTAAACTGAGTATGCCAGCGCCATGCTTTCTGTTTATTTCTCTCCCTGTTGAAATTTCCATTTAAATCTCCTTTATCTATCTCTGCCAGTGTCGACACCATCTCTGATATCAGGTTTGTTTGTTTGTTTGTTTTTTATAATAAACCTACATAATTCTTAGACCCCATGAGTATGTACCAAAAACTGCTCCCTGTGATCAAGACAAAATCATTGCTAAGAAATCTTTATTTTGTTTAATGTTAGTGCTAGAATTATTTCTTCCACGATCGAGGTGCAATAACCAATTAAATTTTAATAAAATGGATTATCCAGGAACAAAACCTGTCCTGCTGTAATTAACGATTTTCTTTGTCTGTTTGTTTTTTCAAAAACAAAAGGAGAAGAAAAAGCTTGCAGTATGTTATCATTTTTATCAAAACCTCTTTCAACATTTGGATTTTGTGATGTAACAAGGGTATCAGTGGTGCTCTCAGGTAAAAATCCTGCAGTCCTCTCTCTATGATTCCGTTTGATTTGATCGGCAAACAGCGATAAGACCTTGGATTACCAGCGTGTAAAGCCATAGCCACCCAGTAATTGATTTCCACTCACTGATAAGCCGTCTCTGCTTCCCTGCTCACCTCAGCTGTTTGAAGATCACAGGCCAAAATTACACGTGTAACATAACCAAATCAATTGTATCCCGTTACCTGAGCAAACTTCAGATACACAGACTTCAGCGAAGGTGATGCACCAAATGTAGTTGAAGTGGACTAAATAATAACATGATTATAAGCAGTTCTGTAATCACTGATTCTGTTTTTCCCACGTTTTTTACTGCTATTAAATCAACAAGAAAAAACCATACCGTAAGACCTTCATTCTTTCGTCTGTCTTTTCACATCACTATGTCCACACAAGGGCCAGGGATATATAAGTAGGTTCTTTGCTCCCACCTGCAGGCGGTGAAAACCCGCCATCGGTGGGATGATTCCCATGAAATACCATCCTCGACGTTCTGGCGGTGACATCTCTTCTCTCTCTCTCTCTCTCTCTCCTTGCTCCTGTCTTCTATCCCGCTCTCTTTTCTCTCTTCCTCTTGACATGTAAACGAATTTTTCTGTGTTTGGCACTATATGGCCGTGACCGTGCTGATGTGCCGTTTAACCCCAACACAAATAAACCAACAAAAATATCACTATAAGAGTCAAACTACCGAGTTCTTCCAACAAGGGGTGAGAGAGCTGAAAACTGGCTATTCCCAGACCAGACTTGTCGATAATAACAGTACTATATGTCCATGCATACGCGCACTCGGCGGTAATAAACATTGGTGGCAGCGACACTTTGAAAGAGATTTGGGATACAAAAATATCAACAAAAAAAAAAAAAAAACTTTTCAAAAGCAGGTCGATAAGGACTAAGAGAAGGTTAGGATTCTTTACATGAAGGAAAGCAAGCACAATGCTCCACATGGTTGTGATTTCTAATGGGGACCAGATATGCCCACAGTTTGGCATAGAGACCTGTTATCTGCTTTAGATTTTGGTGTCACGGTCAGCTAGAGAGTTGGGGAGGACCTGTGACAAAAAGCAGCCGTAGTCTCAGAGATATAAACGTATGTTGATCTGTTTGACAAATGTTGAACTGCTCTTCTTTCTTTCTATTAAATGAATGAAATCATTTCTGTACAATTTCTGTGCAGACAGCGACCACAAGGAACCTCTATGGCTAGAATTGTTACATGTCAGAAACGTCAGCAGCTCAACTTTAGCCTGTCAGTTTGGTGGAGATTTTAGGCAAGACAAGTGCTAAAACACGCCTTTGGGGCGATCTCTTTCAAACTGTGAGGCCTTTAAAATTAACTAAAAACAATACAAATGCAACAGAATAAGACAGAGACAAAAACATCTCCAACGATGGGGGCAACTCAACGGCCTGTGAAGTGAACTTACAGATTGGATGTTCACTGCCTTGTTAACAGCCTGGGATCAGGGCAGAATACAGAGGAAGACCAAGAGGGGAAAACACACATGTCCATTTGTTTTACACTACGAGAAAACTGAATGAAATGTTATTCTTAAACATAAGATTCCTACGCGTTTTGTTTTCTGAAGTTACTGAGTCATACTATCATTATGGAGAACGGTGGTTGTTTCCTCTCACCTTTTTGTGAGATGGGATGGTTAAGGCCCAGGACTTATAAAGCCTAGGACCCTAATTTTGAAAATATTATAATTGGACATTTCTGGTTCTTACTCCATTGTCTCTACAGAATTATGGTGTCAGTATTTATGTGGCGGTTTTAAACAATTTTAAAATGTAGTCTAATTGTGTCGCTTGTAATGAACGTACACAGAACTCCGGCTTCGAAATGAAGATCGGTTATTTTAACAACACTTTAACAAACCTGCTGCATTAATCTATGACAAGTATCAACGTGAGGCACGTTAAAAATCATTTTGACTATTTTAAGATGAAAAAACGGTTAATAGAACAAAGACGACTCAGTTTAATAAGCAATAAACCTACATGAAGTTTTCAAAGAATGTTTTGTTATTCATGGGCCTATTGTTTTCTCATTGGTGCTAACAGCCGTAACTATTTTGAGAACTGACTTTGATTGCCTTGTTTGTCCGAAAAGAGCTCGAGAACTGTTGCAGTTGTTGCACCAGTTAAGTTGGCGATTACAGTTAAGTGCCACATTTCCATTGTTTTTGTCCCGTCCTATCACAGCTGCGGGATGTGCGAGCACAGAACTACCGGGTCTCACAGACTCAGGAGTGAGTTGTTCAATTATGTTTGCTAATCCCATGTTTTCACACATTTCGCCATACCTGTGACCATAGCCAGCAATTCTGGCTCGAGTTATAATATTATGTGTCAAACAAGAAGTGCAGCTGATGCTAGAAATGATGATCATGGGGATTTTTTTCTTTGTTGCCCTGAAAAAGAACCAACGATGCTCGAACATTTGGCCTGTTCCATTTGTTAGTTTATTCCGTTTTTTTAACTTATCAGTTCTTCAGATTTTTGTTTATTTCTTTGAACCTGTTGAATCAGTTGCCAGTTGCTCCTTGGTGGGCTACATGTAACTAATCAAGATATTGCATGAAACAAAATACTGATGACAAAGATTAGTGTGATAATGATCTGGACGACAACTGAGACATTGTGAAGTACATACATGTACGGTAATAGCAGGACCGATAATATTTCTGGGAAAACTATCGAATTTCTGTCATAGATACGACCACCAATCTCTGAATGACAACAACGGCTTTCAATACCACAGAACTAATACTACAGCCACTTCTACCACGACCATGAAACAACAATAAGGATAACAACAACAACAACAACAACAACAACAGCAACAACAACAGCAACGACAGCAATAACAACAACAACGACAGAAACAATGACAACAACAACAATACCAACAACAGTAATGATGACGACAACAACATCACCCTGGTCGTTGACCCATACCATTGTCATAGACCAGCTCATGATCTGGATCTCAGCGAGCAGAGCTTGTGACACAATTCGTTTAATCCCAGCCCTACGTCCCTCATCAAACATTCAAGTTAAACTTTGATATTGATATTCTCAGCCCAGTTATTTAATATCTCTACACAAATAGATTCTCTCTCAACACTATCGCACCCACAATCCTATGAACATAATGTTATTAATAATACTATGCTATTGTTTCAACGCCATAAATATTCAGTTAACCTTGTATGACAGCAACGAAACAATTCCATTTGTGCTGGAAACATTAGAGAAGGAAGTCGACTACAGGCTGATCCATTATGAAAAGTGTAATTACGATAAAATTCTAGAACTGCCTTACAATTTCACGGCTCTTGCTATCACAACTTCTCGAGTTCCTTGTTTGTGTAACGCTTTTTCTTTGTCACACTGGCATTAGTTGTGTAGTACAAAAGTGATACCAACCCTCTGTCCTTGTGTCCATGCTAGATATCTCACACTACTTCTACTTTTTACTCGTTTTGTTACTCTTCATACAGATATGTTCAATTTCAATTTTGACATCCTGAAATATGTGGCGTCATATTTATGTATTGTGACAATATCAGGCCTTGATGTCATGCACCAAATTATTAAAACGTGATGACATGCCACGCGCAACACATGGTCGTTTAGTAGCCGGGCTGCTATCCATGAAGTTCAGAGAAGTGTTAAAATTTCTCTACCGTATTAAATTCCGAAATGGTTTGAAGTTTTATCTCTCATCATTCCTGGTGTTTGCCAGCCACTAAATGTTGATTTCTTTGGCGTTGACATCTACTTCGTAAAGGATAGCAGGTAAACCTAATAGCAGGTAAACATTAGCATTTTTTTCAGCTTGAAGAAAAGGCGATTGGGCTAATTCACTGTTTTCCGCAAATCTGACGTGTGTTACAGGAAAATGCAAAAACCTGATACGGTGGGCCAGTTGTTTGCACAATGTTTAAAAGTGGTAGATAATTGTATAGTATTTTGCGTGAACTGGGGTCTCATTGCACTTTGCGTTGCCTATGGTTGTTGTTGCTGTCATTCTCTATCAAATAACTTGTTTCTCCTTGATTGATTTGATATCATGTAACACTTTGTCTCCTCCACTAAAGTTCATAGAGCTACTAAGGAGTTAGGCCAAAAGGGGGGGGGGGGGACGACTTTGAAACAGGCATACCAACACCAACTCCGTGATATAGAATTCTGTACAGGAACTGTTTCTGCTGGGGAAATTTACTTGACAAATGGAAAGCTATCACAGTGCCTAAACAACAGCCACATTTATCCTTTTTAGTTCGACCATGATATTTCCTTATTAAAGTAATTTTACGAATACCCTGAAGATCTTTTATCTATTATGATTTTGAGGACTGGAATCATGGACAGGATTAGATCAACAGAGACCCGAACTGAATCTATAACCTGTTATAGAACGTTCAGTCTAATCTTGTGTCGAGCGATTATTTTGCTGGCTTTGACCTGTTGTTGTCATCCATCGTTGTGAGTTCAAAGCTCCCGTATCTAACACATCATTACCACTGTACTCACGACCGACTGAATGACCAGTCTAAATGAGGCGATAATCTGGCAATCATTTGTTGAGCTTCGTCAAGGCAACTAACGACAGCCATTGTGTTTCTGGCTCACTTGGGATACTACAGTTATGGTTGCCAACGACAGGAGCGTCGTCGAACCTCCCTGAAACCCTACCATTCTTCTTTTGACTCTGAATGCATATATGTCTGGCTCTGTACATAATTAAGTGAATGTACTCTTCAAGTGAAGATGAAAATAGAATTTCACTATGGACTCGGAATACGTTTCAATCGTCATTTTTTGTTTCAATTAACTGCTCTATAAATAAATAAAACGATTTCAAGATTTATGAGGTGGGGAAGGGGGGGGGGGCAGTGGCTCTGTGGCTTGGCGTCTGCTCATGAAAAAATAAAAAAAAGGACGTGATCGATTCGAGAGTTCTGTATGGGGAGATGACAGGACATGATCTAAAACCCGCATTTTTTCAATGACTCAAGGAACTGTTTCCAGGGTAATTTACCTGTCAAATGGAAAACTATCACAGTGCCCGGCGTCTATCCTTCTCGGATAAGGTCAATATATTTCGGAGGTCCCATGTGTACGTTACGCACGTTAAAGAATCCTTAGCAGTTAAAAATCGGTGAAACAATAGGCTACGTGCCGCTGTCCGGACAAAATGTCCAAATTCCAGATTTTTACCCACAAAAATTCTCATCAAAATCAGACAACTACATAAAGCCTAGATAATCCTAATATCTCACGGTTGAATGACTTTAAAAAAAAATAAATGAATAAATAAAAGATACGAAAGTATAGAATACTGGCACTTAGTTCTTGTTTGAAAGAAACAACCTCATATCTCCCCCTCCCCCCCCCCCCCGCCCCTCACTGAGAGTCTCCTATATGCTTATATGCTTATGTGTTCACTCATATTAACCCTGAGCCCTCACGTGAAGAACATTCTTTCACATTCCTCCTTATCAACACAGGCTCACCTGCAGATTGGGTGACGCCCCTGGGAGCGAATGAAGCCAGCATTATGAGCGATTTGACATCGATGAAAGAAATCATTCCATGCTGGAGGTCTCTGCCCAGTCCGATCGCTGAGTGCACGGTGTGTGTGTGTGTGGGGTGGGGGGGATGGGGGCGTGGTGGACAATGAACAGCATGTACCATCCCACTTCATTAGCCAACCTCACTGTCACACACATGAGACCTGATGAACGTACATGAACAAGAGTTGTTTTGGATAGACACAAATAGTTGTTGAATCTGGAAATAATCTATGCAAAAACCTGCAAGAGTTAATATCAGCTCGAGGGATCTAAACACACATATTTTTATATATACCTTCTGCTTTCATGTAGACTTTAACATTTACATCACATTTACTCCATCAGCCCCCTGCCCCTCCCCCGACTGCCCGTACATATACACATTGTAGTCTGTGTAGTCGCGAAACTTCTTTAAACAGATGTAAGCATACTCACAGAATATTCACCCCCCCCCCCATCTCTAACCCCCCCCCCCCTCAAAATTTTATTGTATACGATCCAGAACAAACATACATGATCAGATAATTTCATTTACATTGCCTGAAAAATCATGCAAAATTTACATTGGAAAATCCAGATAATTCACGAGGTTGATCATTTCCAAGCTCACAAAGAGATCACAAACAGCAACCAAGTAATTTTTCTAACACTGAGGTGCTCTTACACCTTCAGCAGAATGATAAAGAAGTGACGTTAATTAAGTGTTACGTATGCCAAACAAGTATCACCTTCTGTTATGTCTACTTTTAGGAAGTTAAGCACATCAATGAGATGACTTCAGTTGCAGATGAAACTATGGCCGAAATGAAATTCCTATGAAACTCTTAAACAGTTTTTTGTGTCGTTGTATTTGTTTATCTTGAATATTATTTTATTGTTGTTATTATTATATTATTATTATTATTAGTAGTAGTAGTGGTGGTGGTAGTGGTAGTAGTAGTAGTAGTAGTGTTAGTAGTAGTAGTCTTAGTAGTGGTGGTGGTAGTAGTAGTAGTAGAAGTAGTAGTAGTAGTAGTAGTAGTAATAGTAGTAGTAGTAGTAGTAATGGTAGTAGTGGTATTAGTAGTAGTAGTAGTAGTGTTAGTAGTAGTAGTAGTAGTGGTAGTAGTGGTGGTAGTAGTAGTAGTAGTAGTAGTAGTAGTAGTAGTAGTAGTAGTAGTAGTAGTAGTGGTAGTAGTAGTAGTAGTAGT
>JBCAUA010642736.1:0-15822 GCA_038406235.1 Peronia verruculata
TGTGTGTGTGTGTGTGTGTGTGTGTGTGTGTGTGTGTGTGTGTGTGTGTGTGTGTGTGTGTGTGTGTGTGTTTTTTCAATATTTCCTCAATTTCTGTTCTGGCACTGGGTACGCGATATCATCTAGACCACAGCACGCACCCATTGCCATCAAAGTACGCGTCAGGGTTCACATGATAAAAACGGCTTGCCTTCTGCATTTCTCTTTTCTTTTCTTCCTTGTGTGTCTGGTTTAAACAGGACATCCGAAAAAAAAAAAAAATCTTGCATCTTGATCTCAAATCGAACTGAAGATGAAAATATATGTAACAGTAACATCGTCTAAAGCCCTAACAACGAGTAGGCAAGGTTTGAGGTCTGAACACTGTCAGAAATAACTCGCGAGTTGGGAGGGGGGGGGGGGGATAGGTGGAAAAGAAAAGAAGATAAAGAAGACGCCGTAAATCCAGCAGCAACCAAGTTCGCTCTTTTACTAAAATCAGGAGAAGCAGCCTCTCTAAATACAAACAATCTGTCCCTAACCTAGTGGACTCTTCCCCTCCCCTGATACTGACACAAGGATGTTGCGATTTGCACAGTACATGTAAGAACAAACTAACAGACAATTATCTGATGTGAAAATAATCCATCAATCTACTACACAAGCACACAACGGCACAGGTGTACACAAGATGAAAACACTACATCGAGTACGAGGAGAAACTTACTTGTAAGGCATGATGTAAGGCCGTAAGGAAGGGATAGATAACAGGCACCACAGAGAATTGATAGGACGGATTTTGAGTCCAGGATATCGACGTCGCTGGCACAGCCTGGCTTGGAAGAATGGAGGTGCAAAGTTCCTGTCACCCGAGACTATGGTCAGCTGCAATTCTGCTGGAGTTGCTCACACTAAAAACACGTTCTTTGTATGGACTATTATCTCAGTTCACTTGTGAAAAGTCAAACTATCTTTACTTTTGGGCTTCCGGTTCTGATCAATTGCGTGACGTAGAAAACTCTGAATGACAGACAAGCTAATTAGGTTACATCTTCCTTACATAAAATTAAATTCTGAGCACTGAAGCAAACAAGAAGGATGTGTCCAAGCAATCTGAGTATGTCCAACAACTACGCACATTCAATCACCAAACCAATCAATAAATGGAAAGATTAAATCCTCTGACTGCATCTCGTAATTATCAGAGGGCGATTTTGATTCTGGGTGGGCGGGAATGGAGACGTGCTGTCTTTGGTCTCCTAGAGGAAGTGAACTAGAACAGTCCAAATCTACAATCATCTACAGACGGGATATGGTGGTTTCTTGCGCAAGATGCAGCATAAAAGTATGTCTAGATTGTAAAATGTCATCGACGCTAATGAAGACTACTGGCGGTTTTCGAGCATCTTTCGATGATATAAAACGAGTTTCGTAAGTGGTTGCTGGGGTATTTTTGTTGTTGTTTTTTTTTTCAACTGCATCACAAAGGCTAGAGATAATGTACATATTTTTGAAATGCATGTATGCAAGTGTTTGCATGTACACGTAGTCTTGTGCAAAAATCATTTCAAATGTATGATCAGTCCTTGACTGCACGTTTACATTATAACCAAGAACTGCTCTTTTACTGTAATCTGAGCGTCGGTTTGATGAATACCCTTGGACAGACGCACTAATTCATAGTAAATGCACGATGATGGGCGGTGTTGTTTCCTCTGTTCGCGACAACAGTGACAAACTCTAAAGGAATGTTGCCAGCAATGGACATTTCGACAACGTAAAATGTTCCGCATTGTTCAACAACCTTGATGTAGTTCACTGAATTCATAAATGGTGTAATCTTCTCGCCTTGTAAAAGTTCGACGCCCTGGTTTTTATTCGCTCTCCTCACTAAAAACTTTATGTGCTCTAATTAATGAATAACAGATCTTGATTTCACGTCAATGACCAACACCGGCAGTCTGTATGACCAAAAAAGTTGTCCCAGATATTTCTTGTTGGAACCTCATATTTGTTTACCTTTCATTTGTGGAAATACACAAGCACACACACACACATACAAACAGCCGACCGAGACAAAAATGCTGCCCTGCCTCTGCCACGAACAAAACTAGGTCGTAAAATCCAACAATTTAAGAAGAAGAGGTCACAGAACCAAGGCCTATAACATTGCATCGATTTCAAAGTGTTCCCTAACAGCTACCCAAAATGACCCAGCTCTCCACGGTTCTGTTTGTGTTGGCAATCACCAGACCTGACTTCTCAAACTCTGTCCGCCCTGCCATTGCTTTTCCATTTCAGCGTGACGATGATATCACGACTGTTTCCACGCCATGCAACTCCCAGCATTTGGCAATTTCAACGCCCCAGATATATGTTCAACAGATCAGCACGGGAAAATCCCCACCAGTGAACGACTTTAATGTCTCCTGGAAGCACATACCAACCTACAAACCGGAACAGTACTGCCAATGATAATTTCAGAGTGTGTGAGGGAGCCCAATCAATTGCCAATGACTCGCTAACCTGGTTCTATACCTAATTTCATTATCTCTGTCTCTTGCTTACCTCTGATGACAGACATACCTAAAGCTGAGCTGGGAAGGTGTTGTGGGGGAGGGCAGGAAAGGGCAATGGCCAAGATCATCCACTTACACTTAAATAGTAAGAGGGAGAACTGTGACCTTCCTGGCGTTTTTGGAAAAGCGACTCCTGATAACATTGATTACATCAGCCTCAAATCCAAAAAGTCTCTAGATTAAAGAAAAACAACAAAAAGTAACGTTTGTAGGGTTCTTCTTGTATGTGGTCGGTTCTGACCTGCACAACTGTCCCGCCCTGACCACGGCTGTGGGTTTCACCAGACGACATGTCTAAATTGAAGTGTCCTGGTCTGCCATCTAATGTTTGGCTCGATCAGGAAGTGACAATCATATAAATCAACTAGGTCTGCATGTGTTCTGTCCCAACTATCCAAAGTCGTAGAAAATAATAATAATAATAATAATAACAACCAACCAAAACCGCAGCTTTAAGGTGAAAGACAGCAATAGTTTTTCAATTGTCTTGTGGTCAGCGTTTCGGCCAGTTTTCCCAACACCTCACTACAAAGTTGTCTAATCAAGTCCCTCGACATGTCTGTGCCCTGTTTATATTAGGCTTTCACTGGTCCAACAACGAGAGGTTAGTCCAAATTACGCAAACAATAGCCAGAGCCCAGTACCAACAAATGCGTAAGGTTAACATTCTGCTCTTCGGTCTTGTTCCCATTGCACAACAAAACATAAATGGTCTCATTGTCACGGACTTATGCGCTTGGTCACTTCAGGTGTGTGGAGGCAGTGGACACGGTTTCATTTTTCTCCCTGCTTGGGTAAGGCTATGTAATAGAATCAGGCGGGCTATAGATCTACAGAGGAAAATGAGAGAGGCAGTGGAGGGTAAGCTTGAATGAGGCCATAGCCAAAAGTGATCACTTTCTTGTCCTTCCAGCGTACCAAATACATGTATATAAAGTAAATGGTGAGTTCAGCCGTTACTGATCCATCCTTAACAGTATTAGCTTTTTAGCCATAACTCATAACTGAAAGTCTGACAAATCCTCCGTGAAATCACAGTCTTCACCTGTGCAACGATTCTTTCTACAAGGGGGTCAAGAGTAAGTCGGCTGGATTAAAGACCATCTAATTTTCATGAAACAAAACAAAATATTCCTCTCAAACGTTCTCTATTCACTGCGTTTCGTTATCTTTTTTTTTTCCCCCACACTATGCGACACAGTGCCGCAATGCTCAATATAAGTATGCAGTGCCAAGGAATATGACGCAATATGAAAGTAGATAATCCTGTACGGCTTGCTCCTCACTCCACAACTGCTACGAATACAACACTGTTTGTACAGGCCTGCTATACATAATGTAACACTAGAAAAAAAGTACGCTTTATTTCCGCTATCCCAAGTCGATCGTCGTTCTTCTTAAATACTACAGCCGACAGCAGCACACAGCTGTTCATCTTAGGATAGACTGGAGGTGTGTCCTCAGCTTAAAAAAAGAAAAGAAAAGAGAAATGATGCCTGGGGCAGCTTGCCAAGAACACTCTAGGTCAGGGAGCACACTAGGATATGCTTACAATAACTACTCCGAAGCGTATCCAAAGGTATACTTTAGTCCATTAAATCAGCGCTGACCAAACCTAACTTAAATGTATGTAATCATATCAGCAAACTGCCAGCTATCAAACCTAGCCGCCCTCTCTGCGCAAAGGACACTAGGAACAGTGTTGAAAAAAAAAAACAAGAAGAGAAAGAAGAAAAAATATTGCTGAATAAAAAGAAAACACTTGAGCGAATTATTTCGTGACGTCAATTGCACGAGTCAGCGCGCAGAGCCAATGAGCATAGCCATTCTAATTGCAACATAACAGTGGTTCCGTGTGCTGAAAGGAAAAATAAAAAACAACAAAACAAAACAAAAACAAAAATCTAACACTGAAAGCTAATGCATTCAACTGGTGAAACCGGGTGAGGGCAAGGATGTACATATTCTGTCCTTGCATACGTAATGGCATTCACTTCATTGATATCAGAACACGAATTCTGTTGCTATATTTATCCATACGTGTCTGGAAATGGCCAACAGCAAAAAATCTTGTGGATTACTGCAACTGTTGTTGTTTATAACGAGCAATCTGTCCAAGGTACCCTCCCTCCTTTCTGCACGATGAACGAACACTCTCGAACTCATTCTTTTATTATTTTAAATGTTCAGACACGAAACTGACCAACGCAGTCTTGTTGTCGTTGTTGTTATACTATTTAAGCTACAATGTAGTACATGTACTACTCTTTTTCGACTCTTTGCACATGGCCTTGACACGATTCTATCTCACACAAGCTAGGCCAGCCCGGAACAGGTTCTATACAGTAAATTCAGTAGATAACCCTAATGTCAATATCGCCGGAGGGGGCGCAAGGGGAGGGGGGGGGGGGGTTGTTAGTCCACTTCAAAGCCAGATACTATATCATGTTAACCCGAGAGTAACATCAAACCTCCATTTTCCCAAAATTTATCATGAAAAACTGACATATAGCGTTGAACTCCTGAGAGGACAAATGGTAGCCAGATGCACCGTGACACAAAAAGTGAACAAAGATGCAGTCGTCTCCTAGTCCAGCAAATATCCCAATAGCACAAGCTGAGAGACCGGGTTTCATTATGAGTGGGATGAGTGGGCGACAGTTGGAGAAGCAACGAGCCGTCTTCCAGCGATCACTGACTGCTCAAAAAGCTGCGAGACTGAAGACGCTACAAGTCAGAGAAATGGTCTAGGAGATGACACAACACTGGACTCTTGACAGTACTGACGGAAGCTGGTACGACTTCCATGCCAGATTCCCTTCCATTTGCAGGGGCCGCAGTAGTTTTCTGTATTATTATCATCTCTTCGACAATAGTCACCACCTAGACTTAAAGAAAGGAATTGGAGTCCCCACCCTCAAACTCTCAAATCACCTCCTCTCCTACTGAAATTTTAAAAAAAAAAACAAACTCTGAATTACAGACTGGACTGGTTGACCACAATAAATGTGTATATTCTTAAGATTCCCTATTACATAGCTGGGAGCTCCGGTAGAAATAAAATGAGTGCTCTTACGAGATAGCCAATTATTTACGAGGGCACACTAGATTTGCTGCAATCTCCTTTATCTGGCTTACTATTCCTTGCGCCTTTATGAGCATCCATCACTTCAGATGTCACTGTGTTGTTTGTGATTTGAGGTAGATCTGGTATGTAGCAGGGAAGTTTTTAAAAAAAAAAAAAAGAGGCTAGGAGTTGCGACTAATGCGAGACAGCGGCTGTTTCAGCCAATCCGTTACCTGGGTACATTGTACTCTCGATACTATCACGCATTATTACAGTTGGTTTCCTCCTATTTCAAACTCCACTAGGCTACAAACCACACAGTGTAAATACTGGCACTGTATGGCAAATCTCAACCACTTTGTTTTTGTTTTGTTTTTTTCCCTGGGGAACAGAGGTAAATGAACCGTCGACAACTCCACATTAGTTCAAAATTGCAAAGAAGCCTGTCAAACTAAACAAATGAAAGCCAAGCTGTTCTCGGAAAATAACTCGAACTTGTCTGAAGTGCACAATGTGTGGCTGAATTTGTTTCGTTTTTCGATGTGAGGATAAAGAAAACAAAACAATATTATTTACTTTATTTCCCGGGCGGACAGGGGCTGAATCATTGTAACTTCTATTAAATGTGACATTACGAAATTCCGACACCAATCAATCTGCAAATCATCTAAGCAACAGTTATGTTTTTGTTCTGTTTTTGCACGAAAAAAAACTTGACGATCTTGTGCTGGTACAATTACAGTGGTATAATAATTATATCAATTAAAAAAAAAAAAAAACGAAGATTTACAACTGCCATAATAAGAAAGTGCTACTTGTAAAATACAGGCTCAATGATATTTCAAGTTTTCCAATGAAACAAACGGTGATCCAGGATCGATACAGCCATCAATAAAATAGTGCCACAAAATTTAAAAAAAAAACAAAAAACTTTCTCCTGGTACCCATTTAAAGTGACGGCCTTTAGCACTAACAATCACAACATAGCAAGACTGGGCCAAACACAGCTGGAATCCTGAGGAAGGTTGTGGAGCGGAGAGTTGTAATAGGTTGGACTGTGACCAGGGGTCGATAGCGGTGTCAGTTATAGATAGGTGGCCTCAATGACGGAGGGTTCCAGCTGTGCTGTGACAGTGGCAGAGATGGGAGAGCGCGAGGTCTGACTGTCATAGTGAGGAGCTCTGCTGCCAGTCCAGTCTGTGGCACGCCATCCTGCCATCCCCCCCCCCCCCATTCCCTCTCTAATGCCATGGACTCATTGCTGTCAATGTTGTTATCGTTTTCTTTCTTGTTTTTCTTCTCTTGTTATTGTAGTTGTTGTTGTTACCGCTGGTGGTGAAGGTGGTGGGGAAGGTGGTGCTGATGATGGTGGTGGCTGTGATGGTGACTGTGGCAGCTAACTGGTTGCTGCGGTGGCGACAGTTGTGACAGTAGCAGTTGTGCTGTTTGAAATGTCTGGGTTAGTGTTAGTGGTTGGTGGTGTGTTAGTACCTACTGGTTGAGTTTGGGTTGGTTTATGTTTGAGGATTTAACGGCGTATCAGCGCGATCACGGTTCTCTATACTGCGTTTACGAGCGAAAACGTATATCATGTGCAGTAATAGTGGTGGCCATGCCTTATGGAGGCTGTGGTTGTTGTTGTTGATTATGTTGTTGTTGCTGCCTCACGCACTGCTAGCATTCATCGTGAATGGGGAACAGACTATATGTGGGAACACGGGGTTCAGTGAACTATCCCTCCCAATGCTATTGATCTCATGATTATATGTAGAAGTCAATTGTTGTTTCTGTTTTGTTTCGGCCATTCCCGACGACATCCGCCATTAATGGCAGCTGGCCGACAGAACTGAGTCCATGCTGAGAGTGGCTTCCCGTCCCGGGTAAGACCTGGCGGAGAGCACACTTTCAAAACCAAAGCCAGGCACGCAAACTTTCAGAGTGCTGGAATCCGAGACAAATGTCCACCAGGTAACGATTTCTATGCACACAAACAACGCCAAAAATCGATCACAAATGATTAGCAGAACATAAATAAATAACCACAACCTGGTTACCGATCCAGAGCCTGCCACGTTCTTGCATGGTTAACCCTGCCTTTCATTCCAATTAAAAATTTCATATGCAACGACGGGAATTCGAAAAGTTCATCTAGCCTCCACCATCATCAATCCATATACCATCTGTTGGATTCCACTTTCAATCCGACTGTAAAAAACAATAAGAAACAATAACAACCATAGCAACAACAAAATCGTCCAGAAATATGGCGCTTGACTGCGGCCGGGATAGGGCTGAATGCATCAACCTAAGTTATATTTCGCAAACGAATGACTAATCTATCACATACATACCCAGATGAAACTCAACCCGACAAAAAGGCAGAAAATAAAGGCTATCGCCACTGTGTCCATTCCTCCTACCCAAGGACTTTGATTCCTTACGATCTCGATTCATGGACACTGACTCCAATTTCCAGAAAATAACAAAAACAGACAGTTGATACAGCCACATTAACTACCAACTACTCATGTTCAAACAGCATCTCGCTCTCATTCTTTCTCATCATACACATACACACACACAAATACATTTTTACAAGAAGAAAAAGAAAAGAGAATCAAACATACGCCTTTACAAAATTAATTTAACAAAAAAAAATATTGAACAAAATAATCAAGTGATCTAAAGACAAAAAGTATGAAAAGTAATCTTTAACCAACGTCATTTCGATTCGCATTTCACACACACTAGATTTCAGCCATCCCTCGGGATTTGCACGTCACGACTGATACTCAACTAGCGCAGTTTACAGGGCCCTGCATGTTCAAACGTCAAAGGATCTTTATTACGTCTAATTCACACAGTAACAAGCAAATTAAGGTCAGATCAACAGCTGGAGAAGTGGCCACAGCCTGTTCCTCCATTCAAATTGTTTACTCAAAAACATGCACTAATTCAAGAACACAGCCTGACGACAGAACAGCATCTAACAGGCAACAATCCGATGTGAAAACCCATAGTCACCGAAAACTGCTGTACCACACCAAACTCTGACGTCTAGGCTTAGACAAGGGATACGCCAATATAAATAAATAAATAAATAAATAAATAAATAAATAAATAAATAAATAAATAAATAAATATGTACCTAGACATCCAGGGGGTTTTCCTATTCCGGAATCTTGGAGAATGGTTATAAATATTCGGCAAAATGAATGAGAGACAATGGAGAAGAGAACATACACTGACCGTGCAATACTGACAGACACACATAAGAGGTTCGCCCGTCTAAAGAACACACAACTGCACAATCTCTGCTTATGCTAACAGAATGTCGTGTACCCGACTGCCCTCTGAGAAAAACTGCAATATGGCCCATGCACAGCTCGGCAAAGTCGAATGTCCACATAATGAAATAAAATAAAGCCCAATGTTAAAAAATAAAAAGAAAAAAAAAAAAGCAAACAAACAACAAAACCTGGACCTGGCATGATAAAATGCAAGCAGCATCATAATAACAATATCAGTATAACTACTATTTGGTATGATAGAAAACCATGGGCTATGCTGTGTTTGGATTAGTAAGAAATGAATTTTCACAGTAAAGGCCTGCAAACGATGCCAAAAAATGTATAAATTAGAAACAATTATGAACAGTCCGAAGTCATGCAAGATTTTCTAGAACAACTATGGAATATTGCGATGTCCAAATGTCTCAGTGGTTGGAATCTCGCGGCTGCTCCTGGGGCCTCCAGCCGACTGAAACAGGAAGTCTGCCTCGGCTAGAGTTACCGCCTCCTGCATCCAGTCAGAACGAGGCTTGCGGGCCCATTAAATCAAAGACTCTAATCTCTCTGACACACCATCAGGGTTGGGTTGCAGTCTCATCGTTGCCGACATAAGACACTTGCTGGGATAAAGACGCCGAATGAGGGTCGTGGTCCAGAGCTAGGGCGTCTTTCTTGTCTTCAAACAGTGTGGGTTCGAATCTTACGAGAGGTGGGGATTAAAAAAAGAAAAAAAAAAAAAGAAAAGGAAGGCGAAGGCGCAGTGCACCCGTTTTTACAATGTCACAGGACAATCCGTGCCCCTTTTTCCCAACCGGATTCTTTGAACTGAGACACCCATGGATCTTCTGTGAGAAACGAGGAGACGCTCCTGCCGGGACAAACTTTCCTTCCCCCCCCCCCCCCCAACACCTCTCTTTCTTATACCATATCTGTACATGCAATAGAATCCGGGATGTTTTACTAAGATCCAGTGGCTTTATGTATGTATTTTTTTTAAAGGGGGCGGGGGGCTACTTCCAACAAATTTGTAGTTGGGTGTTGGTTTGGGGGAAAAGATGAGTAAAGGGACATGTGAAGGCCGGGTAAGACAGAGGACAACCATCCCCTTCACACGGATAACACTGGGCAGTAGCAACAGCCGACCGAAGACCAGTATTTTGTGAGTAAGTGGACGACAGCGACTTCAATCCTTTTCTCATTTCTCAAACAGTTGCCGCTGGTGACCTTTCTGTATGATCTACACCAGGAAATAGGGTCATTTTCAAAATTCAACACCTACTATATCTCCCAACGAACTGACCAACCAGTTAGTCAATTTATGAATCCTGTGAATTTCTCACAGTATTTAATGTGCATAAGTAATGACCCCATTTTTCCCCTTCCACTCAGCTAATTACTTCCCTTTGCCATGCACATGGAAAGTAATACTTAATTAAGGAGAAACAGAAAATTTAAACTTCGATGGAATTCTCAGAATCTTTCGCTAATCATGTTTCAAGTAACAAGGGACAACGTGATTTTTGTCCCTTCTCCACAAGCTACTACAACCTTTGTGTAACACTGACATCAGGCAGATAGAAATGCAATTTGGCTGAGAATAACTGCTCATTACTTTTCTATAATCCTCAGACTTGTTGTAAACAAAGCCAATCATTCAAAACCATTCCATAGTTGATCCAATACTTGATCATTAAGAGATCGACCTGTTTGAACTTTGAACAGGAATCACTAGTTAAGCACAATTTAGAGGTGAATCAACACCATAAACAATTTATTCACATGTACCATAAAATGCAATCGGTAGAACCTGTAACTTTTTTTCAGGTAATAAGCATGTAAATGTATGTCAAGTACAACGTAAGTTATTCAATTTCAACATGCCTTTGTCTTCTTATTATTATATTAACCACGGACAGCACACACCAAACTAACTGGGCATCGCATGTGAGACAAACAACAGCGGCAAGCGATTACATTTGTGCCAGACTCCGGGCTACCACCGCTGCCACCGACTCCACCAGCGTCCACAGCGCAGGCCACGTGCTCTCCTCCCCAGGGCACCCATTCAGGCCATCGAAGCGCATGTAACCGTCACGATCATAATAATATGGGTCACACGTAGGCGGGTGAGGAACCACAAATCGGCTTGCACTGATTAATTATTATGAAGACAGTGTCACTACCTGAGTTTGTCATAAACAGACTGATTCCGTCAGATAATAGGGCAAAACGTGTGGGCGCGGATAATGAAGGAAGTGATACAAGAGGGAGGTGTTGACACTAGTTACGTAAACCTGACCACTAGCAATGCTAGGGGAGCCACTAGTTACTACTGTACAAAATGGCACTAAGCTTACTCTAATCCTGACCTACAGGTCACCCACAGAGCGACTTCAACTGTGGCAACTGAAGTCAATGAAATACTGTCACAAAAGAAATGCGAAGCGCATGGCTGATTATCGTTTCTTCGTTACAACCTGTAAAAGAAAAAAATTGCAAGAGCATTCCTACTCGTCTGCACCAACAACGAATAGAATCTGGAAATCGTCGCCTCGGAATTATATTGTCCTTACTAAAACATGAAACTGTGGTGGTTATGAAAACATCATAGCTCATATCGAGGAAGCAAAAACCTGGAAATCCCTGGCTGAATGTTTGTACCTCTCTGCTAAAAATAGAACACTTACTGATGTTTGCCACCTCTACACCACGAGATCCGAGAACAATGTCCTCGCATTTTTACGTGTTTTTCTATGTCAACGATAGTGGACAGTGTAGAAATTGTGTACCCCTCTACTAAAATTAGGCGGGTTTTTCATGCCGTTCACTTGGTCGGAACAAATCTATTCTGGGGCGACGAAATGCTTAGGACGAGTTTTCTATATTTCTGAAAGCTCCCCCCCCCCACCAAAAAAAAGGCGGGGGGGGGGGAGAGAGTGAGCGGCGGCTGGGCATAAGCGGGGTGGTGGAATGTTATGGAAGTGATGGTAGATAAAAAGTAATACGATGAACTAAAAGCTAACCAGTAACTGAGCCAGCAGTCGTAAAAAGAAACCTCCTCCCATTTGAAGAAAAGCCTTCGCTCTTATGCAAAACATCATTTTAAAAGTTTATAATTCTCATTATGTTAACTAACGCTCTTAGTTCGCGTTAAAATGATAACCGATCGATTTGAATGAGCAAATTTCTATTCCAATCCTGAAGAGAACAATGCCATATATTTCTTTTTATTTGACATAATAATCACCTAGCAAAACAAAAAAAAAAAAATGTTTTACTTCACACTCATTGACAGGCTCCAGTTTTTCTTAAAAGTGTTACTTTCCACTAGCTGAAAATGGCATAATTTTGACAGAGATGCCGACAACGTTGGTGACTGGAGCTGCGGATGGAGTAAGATAAAGCCCTCCATCAGACAGGCTGATGGCAAGTTGCTGGATCATTCTTTCTACAAACCACTAACAAAGCAGGTCTAAAGTGCGCCGTACAACTCGATTTGGCTACTTTTGCTGAGAGCAGGGATCACCAATCCTTGCTACACTCACAGTATGCCTGCATTAAGCTCATGATGTGACAGAAATGTGCGCACACACAATATGTACTCTTGACTTGGCCCACTTGGAGGTCAAGTGTGAGCACTGCTACTTGACTTGGCCGCAATCAGCCGGGCGGATCTGTCCAAGATGGCGGCCGGTTTGCTCTCTCAAATCTGGGACATTTACAGATATATAAGATGTTATGTGTTTGAATAAGGCTTTGGGTTCTGCACCTGGGTCTCTTCCTTTCCTCTCGTCGGAAATAATCATAATTTAAAAAAAAAAAAGGGGGGGGGGGCGAGTGGAAGGCATGTAGGTGAGGAACAGAGGGGGGGGGGGGAGAGAAGAGAGAGATAGAGAGAGAGAGACAGAATGAGAAATATATTATGTATTACCGATTTTTATTATCGTATTAATTATCGATGACAAGCAAGGTCACCTTCTTGGGAACATGAATAGAGCTTTATATTATATCCCTTCCCCTTTGTCTCTTTCTATTCCTTTTCCTTCCCGCTCCTCCTCCTTTTAGTACGTTACGTTCTATATACTCTTTCAACCTCCTGATGGAGGTCAGCTCGACTTCTTTTTGTTTTGTTTCAGTAAATGATGCTTTTGCTAAAAAATCACTCAGGTCCATTCAAAGCATCCCATCTTGCTCGATTTCACGAGCAGGGGCCATGTGGATCACAACTATTGAGGCCTACAACACAACTGCTATATAACAGGACTATGAAGGACACTGGACAGAAAAATCCTCATCGCTTGGCTGCTCGTGCGCAACTAGCCTGGGCGGAGTGAAGCCAGCCATGATCTAACTATGTCGCCAGGCCGGGGTAAACACGCTGTTGATGTTCCCTTCAATGAACTCGCTGCACTGGACAGAATTCATTGCCTCTTACGGCCATCACTTATGGACATGTTTATTCCTTTTTGCATAACTATCAGAACGAAAATAACCAACTCACTTGAAGTGGTTTCACACTAGAGTAGATGTAAACCCTTGCCGATGGTACTTGGTTCAAAGAAATGGTCTACTTGAAAATAGGGAAATAAATAAATAAATAATGCCTAACTTTATGAGGGAGGGCAAATTTAATCGCTAGTTAAGTATGGGCAACATTCAGAAGATACAAACAGATGTAACTCCAGGCACTGATGCGATACACAGCAACCGACCTGATCACTTACCCACCATTAATCCCTTCATTATGCCAATTTAACAAACATAGACGGGGAACAGGTACAATACTATATTAACACTCTGAAAGTTACTCACACATTATTTAAAAAAAAAAAAAAAAGAAATCTATTGCCATGTAATGCTTAATTATATAATATCTTGTGTTCTGGGTATTTCCTATATGTTTGTCGAAATTTCTCTATAGTTTTACTTTTCATTTTGTCTGTTTAATTATCGTTCACATTTGTCATCAGGTCACAAAATTAGAAGGCTGAACGAAAAGAATAAACTTTCTCAAAAATAAATCAACAACGGGAAAATGTAGATAAACCGTTCTGCTTTTACCATATAACAAGAGACATAGGACCGTAGCAGAATAAAATGATGAGACCCTTTGAAGTGAAATCCAAATGAACCATTTAATTTGCAAACAAGTGAAAGAGAAGGTGGGGGTGGGAGTGGGGCAATGGTTGAGGTTTGCGCTAGTCTTTGGAAAGAGGAATTCACTAGGCCGTTGTGTGTCATGAAATTATACCTCAATTCCCACCTCGACTGTGATTTTCTGGTTCCGACAGGTCATTCAACCATGCTCTCACACCTGAGCTGACTAAAAAAAAAAAAAAAATTGTAAATGTGTTGATTTCTATCCATCAAACTGCGGTTTCTTTGGCTGGGATCCTGTTCAAACTGCACGCTGTACCACAGTTCCAATCTCTGACAATCAAAGGCTAATACAGTGCCGGGCGAGATGGGACACTGACATCAGTCACTTGGGTCATCCATGTCTAGAACATAGCAACTATCCACGGAAAGTGTCCGGAACTGACTTTGCTTACGATGAACGCTCTGTGGTGCCAATCCCCTCGGCTAGGCAAGTTATCAAGACGTCAGTGGCTTGCCTGGGGAAATCTGATTCCACATTATTATGAATGACGATAGCATCGGTGGCAGGCGAATGTGCAACCTCGGCGATAAAGAGGTTATCATTCACAGTCATCTCAGCTACACTCCAACGCCATCTTCCTCTCGCTGCTCTTCGGCTAGTGACAGAGCAAGAGTGAGGGTGAGAAGAGGTAGAGAAGGGTGTCAACTGACCTGGGGAAGAAGCAAATGTTTTGGAGCGGACAGAAAGTGGCTGAACCAGGTGAGTCTAACAGAATTCAGTCCAAAAATAAGGTTTTATCGCCAGTCACCCGGTACATCCCAAATAGATGTAATTCCTCCGCTCAATAACATTGACTTTCCTCAACGTTTATAAGGCCTGGGTGAGTCGTCTCAGGGTTTGCTTTTGAGGCCAACTGATTTCAGAAAAGATTACGTTAGTTTGAGGACTTGATTTTGATCCTGTTGCAACTACTTCCACAATCGAGTACTGTACAAATGAAGAACTCCCGACTGTTTTCTTCCGAGCGTCTGAGCTGACCAAGACTTGAGCGGGCCTACAACACCCGCACACATGGCCACGTCTGATGACAACCAGACGCTTATCTGCACTCTGCCTTGCCAGATGACAATGTCTTTTACAACAGGCTGTTAATGAAGACAGAAATTCCCTGCTCTTTGTTTCTATTTTATTATGTAATGATTCCCTGCTGAGCAGAAAGGTTGAGCACATACCCCTTTCACAGTTTCAATCCTCACACTCATACACACACAAGGAAACACCTGCTTGTTATTTGGGGAAGGAAAACAACAACAACATCAACAATAAACGAACTGAAGGCATGTCAATCAAAAGACAAAAGAAAAAAATCATGCTTATGTGGAACTGTGTGATACAGAAACAAGTAAACCTACCATAGACAATGTCCACCCAATCATGCAAGTCGGAGGAATCACGCCGCCATCCCCCTCCCCATCTCTGTCTCCCAGTCTCATTCATCTTGTTTGTATGCGCGCGTGTATTTCAAGAATATAATCGATCTCCTGGGTACTCTCTCTCCTCTGCCAATCTTCTAGATGTAGATAAAGAACTGACTCTGTGAGCTCAATGTTAAAGTGGTTTAATAAAATGGTTTAATACATATTTCTACTGAAACGTTCTACGTTTACATTATGCAAAGGGAGGAAAGGCTAACAATTGGAGAAGGGGAGTGGGTGCAAAAGAAGGAAGGGAAAGGGTGGGGGGGGGGGGGGGGGGGGGGGGGAAAAAAAAAAGGGGGAAAAGGAAAAAAGGGAAAACTCCACCTTC
>JBCAUA010642847.1:0-15822 GCA_038406235.1 Peronia verruculata
ATAGATAGATAGATAGATAGATAGATAGATAGATAGATAGATAGATAGATAGATAGATAGATAGATAGATAGGAAGGTGGGTAGGTGGGTGAGCTGGTAAATAGGTAATTAGAAAGGTAATTAAACAGACCCTACGGGTGACAGGACCAAAACGTTACTTTTCACACACTCTGTAAACCTAGAGGACAGACAATTTTGAAAAAGTAATGTTCGTTTTCTTTTTCTCTGTGGTTGCAGACCTCTGAGATAAGCTGTCCAACTGTTAGGTAGTGCACGGCAACTGTCTGTTGTTTTTTAGACAATGCTGACATCCGATGTTTCAATAGCGCGCTGCTCGGAGATGAAGATCAACACTCCAATGCAAACCCGAACAACAGCGACATTTCTGTAGCTTTACACTCCGCTTTACATGTCTCTGTCTGTCTCGTAATGTGTCCAGCCAGTTTTGTTCAGCGTTTATTACGTCTTGTCAGAAATTCAGAAATACATATCGACAAATTATGGGTGACACCCTCGGCGTTCTGGTCTTAAAAGCTCTCTGAGGGGGAGCCAAAAGATTTATCATGTCTATCTGTCTGTCTGTCTGTCCACTGGTTTCTCTGCTTATATGGTTTTGTTTGGGGACTCACAGAAAATCAACCAACAGAAACAAACAAACAAACAAACAAACAAACATTATATTGATCATATCGCTGTCTGCCAAAATCCTGCTGCAGGATACACCGTTCTGGGAGATTTATTGTCTGTCTGTCTGTCTGACTGTCTGTCTGACTGTCCATTTGTGCCGTGGATCCTCCGTTTATTTATTAATGTCTTTTTTAAGGGCTCCTAAAGATAAGTCTAATGACCTGTTCTGAATCTTCACGTGGTCGGGACAGTGGTTCGTGGAAGATGAAATAGGGTCCAAACACCATGAGCAAAATATCTGGCTTTTTTTTTTTTTTAACTCCAAAGGAAATTACTCTGATACAGTCGTCTTCTTCTTCTTCTTTTTATATTTGATGTACAGGGACTGGTTGTATAACAAGGATTTGTGCTGAGTTGATTGTCCACAGTGTACTATAGTGCTACAATGTAGACTAAACAACGAAGCTTGGTACTTAACATTAAATGAAACTCACAAGGTTCCTGGCCTTTTGTGTAGGAAAATTCGACGTCTAGTTTTTTCGGATAACAAGACAATATGTCGGAGGGTCCCTTGTTAACTGTACGTGGGTTAAAGAATCCCTGCCAGTAAAATACGAAAAGAGGGTTAGAGGGATACGCCGCTATCTGGGCCACATTTTCGAAATCCAAAACTCTACTTCTCCAAAACTCTCATCCTCCAAACTTTCTTCTAACCAGTTAGCCAGATGATTTTACTTTTTTGCGTTTAAAGGCTAAAAACGTGAGAATAATGGCAACGGGTTAACCAACGAATTTCTGTCTCACTAATGCAAACCACCAGTACTAAGGTTAATGGGAAGGAATGCCAAAACGATCACGTTTCAACACAATCCTTGAAAAATAAATAAGTAAATACTTCGAGGTGACATTTCATCAAATACTGTCATCTCCAGGCCTTTACTTTGCGTGTCATATTCGAATTTGTAGTGATGCAGTTTTACAGAATAGTGTGACTATCTCTGAAAAGCTGATCAAGTGATATAAATTGATTCTCAGATGCTGAGAAATTGTTTGACCTTGTACTGGCTGGAAACGTTGAATGCAGCCGTCTAGACATACAGGAGATAACACTTCGTGTCAATGGATAAAATATTTACCTTGCTTTGGGCGTTGGTTTTAACTGGAAGTGATATTTCAAGATTGTTTCTTTAAACTGCACACCATTTCAAGATGCTCCTTGAATATGTCTTTAGTGGTCTTGCTGGCCTGGTGGCTGGGCCGTCGGCATCAGGATTACAGGTTGTGGGCTCGGCTGGACTTCTACTTCGACTCGACATTTTGTACTTAAGAAAGACAAGTTACACACATTTTCTGGACTCGTTAAAATGTCCGCTCACGGCTATAGGTAATGCCTAGTGATTGTTAGTGTTCGATTGACAAGGATTAATTGACCGCTTAACAAGTAGCCACCTTGTTTGTTTCCCATACAACTAAAGAATGTACGTTATTGTCTTTGCTGTGTCCGATAGGGTAACAGATTGTAAAGCGCTTAGGGCATAAATGATGCGGGAATAAGCATTGTATAACTGCTCTCTTCTTTTTCTGTTATTACCAACTATGTTTCTGGAATAAAATAAGGTCGTAGAATACTAAGGGTCTGTATTATGCTGTCTGTGGTCAGTATTTAGACACTATATTGATATACAGTCATCGCTGGTGATATCGTGGTTTACCTTCCGCGGCTTCACTGCATCGGGGAGTTTTTGATCTGTATCCTAGCACAGCCTAACTAAGCCTTATAAATAAACAGGAGTGTACCATATTACTTTCGGGGAGAACAAAATAATAATAAAAGAAGTAATAAATTACAAAGTGTTTACACGATTGCGGGGAAGGGTAACACAGTGGAAAGGGAGGCGGGGGGCGAGTCTGGGGAGGTTTATAAAGATTTAAAATGTATGTAAATAACCAAATACATATAGTATTCCGACTTCGCGGTTTTTCGCTAATCTCAGAGAATTCTGGAACTTAACACCCGCGATAAACGAAATCCACGAGGCAATAGTGTACCTGCTACTTTTCCGGCAAACATCCATGTTGACATCCCACATTTGAACGATGCCCTACTTTAGACAATGATCCCCATTTGTCGCACCCCCGATATGCTGGAATATATATCGAATGGAAGAAAGCTGGCGTATTAAGCAAGAGGTCATGGGAAGACTGGAGGAGGTAAAAGGAGGGGGGGGGGTGCAGGCAGTCTTAAATTGAGACCCACTGTATGAGTCAAAAGAATAATGAACGTCAAAGACTACATGAAAGAGAACTGAGAACCACTGTTTGCTTCGAAGAATTATATAAAGACGTGATGGGGTCAGAAGCAATTGTGAAGTGAGAACCACCTCACTGAGTTAAGTAAGTAATTGATTTAAGGTTGTCATGGGCTACAAGCAACTTGAAATTGAGAACCGCTATGTTTAATAAGAGAATAAAAGGACATTGTGGGAAAAAAGGGTATTTAACAAGACAAATTGAGAACCACTGCGTTCCTCAAAGAATAATACTATACGAGCCGCATTGAGGTTCAAGCAACTGAAAATGAGAACTACTACATAGGTCAAGGACGAACCCTCCCCCCCCCCCCCCCACCTTTTCTTTTTCCCCCAACCATCGCCAAAAACAACAGCTGAAAAGGAATGCCCAAAATGCAACACAGTATCGACAACAGCATTCGACACATCAGAAATCAGAGGGTTTGCATACATTACACATTGACCTCCAGTCTTACGAGCTCTAAATTCCAGGGCAATGTCCAGGAAGCGGTTATCCTGACTTCAGTGGGGATTTTGCGCTTTCTAAGCCAAGGATTGTTAATCGCTGCTGTGGGCGTCCTTGATTCTTTGTCGCTGCTGCTGTTTGCAACAAAGTGATCAAAGAACAAGCAAGCAGAGATAAAGAAAAACGTTTTGAATATTAATCAAGGGTCCAAGTTCTGTTGCTATATGGGGAATCCTGGGGCTGACCGGAGAAATACGTTATGCGTGTGCGGGGAGGAAGGGGCGGGGGGGTAGCTTCTGTACCAAACGCTCAGTAGCTGTGGTAATAACGAGAATGGCTCTCTACAAGGAATACAGTAATAATAATAATAATAATAGATAATATTTATATAGCGCGTATCCCTGTTATCACCGGCTCTAAGCGCTTTACAATCTATTATTACTCCGACAGACCCAAAGAAGACACTCATAAACGTTTTCAGCTTCCTGGGAAACATACAAGGCGGCTGCCTGTTAGGTCTCAAATCCGAATCTAGTAGTGATATAACTGTATATACCCACACTATTCTCTCTCAATTTCCCCCAAAACCAATCAAAAGTAGCGACATTAGATAGAATAGCCAGAGAAAAGAAGTATTACAGTTGTAGTATTATTGCTAATGATGTTCCATAAAAAAAAAGTAGCGATAATACTGAGAATGCTCTTTTATCAAGCTAAAACTAATGATGCCAGCAAGAGAAAAGTAGCTGCATTATTAAAAATGATCCTCCATCAAGAATGAAAGTAGTTGTGAGGCTGAAAATGATTCTTTCCAAACAAAAAGTAGTGATATCCTGAGGATGGCCCACCCTCTAAAGAAAAATCATGCCATTACTAAGAATGGGTGTGACCAAACCAAAGGTAATCGTGTTACTGACATTGGTTCTTAACCAAACAAAACGCAACTGTATTACTCGATCATTCAGAGTGGTTCTTATGAAACAAAAATAAAGGCATTACTGAGAACGGGTTGTACCAAAGAAAAGTAATTGTATTATTGAGAACAAGTTTACCACAACAAAATGTAGATGTATTACTGAGAACGATCCCTTCAACAATTGACAAGAATTACCACGGGAAATGGTGTAACTTCATGATAAAATCCAGCACATGGAAGGGATTCACAGTAAACCACATCTCGCTGTACAAGAACGAGCTGGCTGCAAAGAAAATACAAGGGGGATCCGATTCCAAATGCATTGGACCCATATCCCGATATAGTAAAGCCAGAGGATGCCATTTCGTAAACCTATGGGCGTACAGGGAAGTTTGTCGTTGGAAAGCAAAAACATTCAAGTATCATTACGGTTATTAATAAACGTTGAGGTCTAGTATGTATTCTAAAATTAGTTTCGAGTTCAGTAGAGTGTGTCCCCTGAATTTGTTCCAATAATTGAAGAAGAACCCAAAACTACGTCAAAGCCTTCACAGACCCACTTTTCTTCAAAACTATTCAACGACCTGTTGAGGTTTAACCACATTATCAGCAGGATTACGGCCTTATTGTGTCAAACACGATAAGAGACTTCTAAACGTCAAGGAGACAGGAAAGAAACCGGGACAGACGACAGGAGCAAGGAGAGAGAAAAGAGATGTCTCCCCTGGAAAATTGAGGATGGCACTCCATCGGAGACACCCCACCGATGACGGGCTTACACGGCCTGCAGGTGGGAGCAGAGAATCTTCTTATAAACCCTGGGCCCCGCGGGGGTAGATATGAAAGTGTAATAAGGCAGTAATAAAACGTACCACCCATTATCTCAATGGTGTTGTGAAGTAGTAGGAAATGCTGACATTCGGCCCTCTAAGAGTGAATTAAAAAATATAAAGTCCTGTATGCATATCTTGCGTGCTAAACAGCGCTTGGTAAATCGTAGAATCATCTACGGAGTGGGCGATGACGCCGTTTTTAGACATAATTTCTAAACATTTAAATATGTTGTTATCTCGGGACATGCAAGCATACAGTAAAATGCCAGATAACCCCAGACCACGAAGTCTCACTTTACCCTTTGAGAACAAAGAGGTGATCCAATTTGTGCCATCTTAGTTTTTTGTGTGTATTTTTGTGTACAAATAACGAACATCATGTGGGCGATCTAAGCCATGACACTAATGGAGTCTCAAAATATTGTGATATAAAAATGTCCTGTTTTGTTTCTTCAGATAATGTTGTGCTTGAACTCATTACTGACAATATATTTTTTACATTCCATCCTCCGTTCCAGTCACATGACCAAAGTGGTGGTCAGAGGTTTCATCGATGACGCCCACATTTAAATCAGACTCTACCATTTGCTGCCATTTCCTGTAGTGTTTTGTGGCTCTGCGGATTTAATCAAGTTTACTTTTTGTGGTGTTGCAAGTCTATCTTATTCCAGGTCTACCTTTACTTGTTATGTCCTTATTCTGATGGTAATAATACTATTTCAAAATGTGGCTCATTATCACCACCATCACCACTTGCCACCATTTCTATGCTACAGGTCGAACTTCGTACAATACGTGATCGCTCCGCCTCACACTGGATGCCCAGACAGCAGACTAAAGATGGATTCTATCTTAAAAAGAAAAAAATGTGAAAGAGTAAGAAGATTCTGTTTATTGCCGGAGATTGAATTGACACTGGTACCATGTTTTTTTTTTTTTTTAAAGTAAACTGAACCCATACATAATTAAATTGAACCGTAAGATTTTGCTTTGAATAAGAAGAGCAGTGTGTGCTGAGCACAGATGTGTATGTACCTCGGACATGAACACTTCATTATAAAGGAACAACATAAACTCGATAATTATATTCACAATTTTTTTTCGAAACATAAGTAGTGTTCGTCATCAAGAAAAACAAAACAGACAATGAGATTCTAGAGAGGACATAACTGTCAGACGTGCATGGAATCATCAGCTAGAGAGGATAGAGGTATCCCAAAGACATTGAACTTGGGATAGAAAATACAAAATGATCGATAGACAGAGGCTACATAACTTTTCCAAATCTTCAGCGGTTGCAAGTCTAACCCAAAATGATTCAAAATCGATATGCAGGCATTAGAAACTAAACAAAACAAAACATTCGAAGATAGAATGGACCTACCTGCAGAAAATGTAGAAAACAAAGCTAAAAGAAAAAAGACTAACACAGGGAAACTCTTTCATTTTGAACACACTGGAATAGGCTATGCTCATAAAACATCGTTAGCTTTAGCCACAAATAGAGAAAAAAAGAATGACAATGTAAGAACAAGAGATGGCAGATATCTAAGTAATTGCCACAGCGGCTCCAGAGCAGGATATAGACGGTTTCCATCGTCTCCATAGACAAACAAGATGTTTGGTAGATTCAGTGATGTGAAACAAGAGCAGAGATATGATAAGACTGGTATGTCTGTGCGATCAGGAAATGTCTGATGATTTATAAGCCTTGGCATTTGCACGGTATTGATAAACTGCCTCAATGAAAAAGAATTCGAAATTTTCGAACATTAGCATATCCAGGTAATGTGGACTGACAAACAGCACAGTTGAGTTAATTCTCCACCTTATCAAATACAATTTTCCGTAATAGAAAGAGACGACTACTGCATCGCGGCGATCTCTGTCAGTTTCTTTTAGTCCACTGTTTGTCAAATGGAAAGTTCACAAACCGAAATCACAAAATTCTAATTCTACAAAACTAGTTTCCAGGGACGAGAGGTCCTCTCAAATTACTTAAGACTTGAAGGTGTCCACTTTACTGACCGTGTTAAATCCCTTCTACTGCTGAGAAAACACCGAGAAGTGTATGCATGAAGCGGATGGCGCTCTGCCTAATCACATTTTCACTCCCTCCGCTGTTTCAAACTCAAGTTTGGGCAAAGTAAATGGGAAACGACCATTACGCCACATTTCACTTTCCACTGTTGGCTAACGCGATTGTTATTTGCCTCCGTTTTTAAATAGCAATTTTCTTCAGAGATGCAAACAGAGATGGTTGTTGAAAAAAAAAACGAAAAGCAATAGAACAGAACTAAAACGACATAAAAATGACTCAATATGCTGTGGACTGTGTGGACTTTTGTTTTTGCAATCTTCTCATGCCAGAAATTAACGTAACGCCATCACCCATCAACTCTGCTTGAGCACAAGCTGCTTTGATGAGGTAACTCTCCCCCCCCCCCCCCTTTCCAGACACACACAAGTTGCAGTCCTGTGAGGAAGCAAAGGTACATTACAACAGGGTAAGCAAAGTAACATAATATTTTTATGTCTGACCTCAAGCTGTGTTGCGTCAAGCTAACAAGGGCAGTTAAAATGGGCAGAGAAATGTATGACAGCGTCAAATCGACTGTTGCAAATGATCAGCTATGATTATGATTAGTATTAACTTCTCGTAATCTGACTGCTCGAAGTGGAGAAGCCTAGGATCCTTCTATGACAAAATACTGAATCAGTTTTTAAAGAAATAAATTATTGGCCTTTCTTCTTTCTTTTACAACGGTAACAGCCCTGCAACATTTCAAATGTGGGTTTGGTCGTAATCCTGCATGGATCATCGAAATACTGTAAATAAATATTTCGAGTTCTCACTGGCTGGCAGATAACGGTCCTGTGGTCTTTACTAAGGATAAAATAAGCTAGCACAATCTTTTCAGGCCAATGAGTCTTAAGTCAAACGAGAAAATTAGTCATCCATTCTCGTGTTTAGTGTTTTAATTATTATCAGAAAAAAAAATATGGAGCACCATCTATAACAGCAGACTTTTGACTTTTAATGTTTAGCCTCGCGAGTCCTTATTATTTGCCATGTTATTTGACTTCCTGTTCCAAACATGGCATCATCACAGACTCAACACAAAATACAGAGCTCTTTCTACAGACCGATCCGTGAAGCTGCATTGAAATTTAAAATAAACTATAGCAATATTATAGCATCCTTGGTAAAAAGTATAAAAACACATTCTGTAGGGCAGAAAAACAGAGAAAAGGACCATTGCAGTTCCCGTTCTAACAGCAAAACCCATCCAGGCCTCAGAACGCCCGGGTCATTCCATGAAAATTTAATCAAACTATCAAGAGATAATGACGTCGTAAAAAATAGAAGTTTGAGGATTAAATGGCACTTTAGCATAATCTATTTAGCAATCCTAGGCTCTATATATCTCAGAGCATCCAGGGCGTTTGGCACGTGTATCTCTGAATGTTGCTACAGTCTACTTGTAATCCAATGTTACTCACCAATAGACCAATAGTGACAATACAGTGTGGAGTATTTGATGAACAAAGGAGACGGGTGGCTTATCACATCAAATTGTCTACATACCAGTGACTGTAACAGTGCCATTAGCAAGTGCTGAAGAGTCTAATGATACCATATACGCCCAAGTTTTACAAGATGACTATTTTTTGTACTTAAAAGCTATACATTTGCAATAAACTGTTTGGAAAAAAAAAAACATAGAAAAACATTCCGATCTAGAATATATGACCCATATATAATATCTATATCAATATCTATCTCTATATATAACTATATTACTAGCAAGGTCTCCCGTTCTACGAACGGGGGATATAGATAAAAATGATAAACTGACATTGACCATTGTCTATGAAAAATGGTAAAATATACGACTTATCTATCTCTGATCTTTGGACTGCCTATGTCTAGAATCTAGATTCTACCTGCTGACAGAATCTGAATCATATAATCTACTGTAAGCATCAACGGTATCTTTGAGGCGGGATCGTAATCTAACTTCGTCTAAATGTGAACAAAGAACAAGAGGTATAATATGTGGAGCCAGCTCTGCAAAAACTCAAATTCATTGGCAATGCCACCAAGTTTGCAGGAGTGACTTAATCCTTTGATCTTCTACTGCAATAATGCTATCAAAGAGCAATACACTGATGCCAACACCAGAACAGTGATCCAATGGGAGATCGTTTCGCAGATTATCTGCCCTTTCCAAAAGAGGGATTTGTGTAAGGGGAGATCATTTTGACAGGGCTATTACTTCCCTGTGCCAGACAAAAGAGGTGTTGAGTAAACAGTGTCAAGAGGAACAAATCGTTTTACTGCATGCCATTCGAAAGACTGATAGTCAAAAAAATTAATAAAAGTATAACAATAAGAAAAACACATTCTCTTTACATCATACTTTTTTTTGGGGGGGGGGGGGATTTTTCATTGTGTACGTTGCAAGCAAAGGGCAGAAAGTGTCGGTTTTTTTTTTTTTTCTTCCTCTTTGCACTGCTTGTTCAATCCCTCTTTTCTTTGGTAAAGGGAAGTAATAGAACTAAGCACAATGATCTCTTATTCCACTCTTTAGTAACACTCAAAACGTCCAGGCTCAACGCTGATTATGAAGTTCCACTGACCGAGCAGATGCTGAAGTTCGTTAGGATTTGGAGCTCGCCCCATGAATTCACCATTCATAAAATCAGCTCGCCGCTTGCTGTACCCGTGCTGAGATATCAGCAACGTCAGTTTTTCTATACTCGTTTTGACAAACACGGCTAATAATTATGTCACACATGCATTTAGTAGTAGAATTGTTTCTTTTCTATTGTTAGTTTTTGTTTCGATTTGATTTAAATTCCTAAACTCATCTTTTTTTTTCCCCAGGTCGAAACTTTAAAATTGAGCTGCTGTATCCAAAGTGTAGCTTAAACATCTTTTTCCTGCCACACAAAGTGAATTGGTCCCTGCCCACCAGCTTTCATGATAATCCGACTTCACGCAACCCAGAGATCAAAGACATAAACTACATGTCAAACCAAAACATCTACTACGGAATCAAAGATATGAATTTGACCAAGACTTTGGGAGAAACGAAATATGTATACTTCCGGACAGATCTTATTTACAACGAAGGTTTCCAAAATTCCACTATGTACTCAAAAGAGTTATCTTGGATGCACTCCTTGACGCGTGGTGAAATAATATCTACCACGTTTAAGCATCTAGTTAGACCTACGCCTGAATTATTTCAGGCAGTAAAAAAGTATTTATCAAACATACTCCAAAAGCCGGAAGACAAACTCGTTTGTGCTCACATAAGAATGGGAAGAAATCCAACAATTCCAGATGACACCGAGATTCGGACTACTATGGACCATCTGGCGAATGTTTGGCGTTTCTTCAGAGAACATTCCACTCAAGATACACACAAAATTTTTATGGCAACGGACTCCACTGAGGCTCTTCAAGCTGCCAGGAGTCAATCATTTGCTAAGCGTTTGGTACCTGACAGCCCAGGGAAAGTGGCACACATCGAAAGAGAGAAAAAGCTTAGTGAAGGGGATATGTGTGATGCCTTACATAAGGTGATCTTTGATCACCAAGTTCTAATCAATTGTGACATTTTGTTGATAAGTCTGAGCAGCTTCAGCAGAATAGCAGCCTATATACGGGACAGTGATGAAGGCCTCTACTGTTTGCTTCTTACGGGCAAAATTGTGCCATGCAAAACCAGCAATATAATTCAAGTATATGATATCATAGGGTGATACTACTCCTTTCAAAATTGAACGTGGCGTGTTGGCTCAGGGATTTGTGTTGCGGCCTTTGGAAGCAGAGGTCGGTGGTTCGAATCTCAACGGTTGCATGTTGTATTCTTAGGAAGAATAATTAACACATAATTTTCCTTAGCCCACCCATCTGTAAAACAGGTACCTGATGTATATCGGGGGAAGTACTGTTGTGCTGTCCGCGGTGACTCTGCCTGAAATGGCCAAGCCAATTTCATGGGTACGTTCTGTAGTATAGGCAATTTTAAATGACAGTTATTCTGAATGGACACATCGTTTGGTAGTCTCTTTCGAATCGGTGTGGTCATTTGTTATGCTGGTAACATGCTCGTTTATTCAAACATTTCATCAGAGCATCTGCATTTCTTTTCTAACTGGCCACATTGTTGACATTAGTCCAATGAGTTTGTTTTTTTTTTTAAATTATTATTATTATTTTAAAGTATGATTATCTTAAAGTGAAATAGTGTCTAAAAATAATTTTAGTTACAATGATCTTTCAGTATTTTCATCTTTCTCACTCAGTTTTACATTTGGTGTTGCTTACTTCTTCTTCTTCTTCTTCTTGTATATCATATAAACGCTCTTTTAATTTCAAATGCTAATCTCACCTCTAGAATGTATTGTTTTCCCGCAGATTTTCACTTCAACATTCCAAAATCCATTATATTTCTTAGAACAAGTCAATGGATCACAGCTGTGATAATTTTTGTCTAATCTACATCTCGGTCCCCTTTCTCTCTCTCTCACTTCCCTGCGGAGTTTTATGTGAACAAGAATCCCAAAAAACGACTGCCGAGACTCAAGGGAGGTAATCTTATGCTTACCAAGAGAGTCCTTTTCAAGGTCAAGTAAAGAAAAAAATCTGTTTATAATTTTGTGTATTCACTTTGTCTTTCTTCGTTTATGTACATCCTTCTCCGTTGGCCTAATAAGAGATAGTTTCATAGATTATCTGCCCCTCCCAAAAGAGGGACTCGTGTGAGGGGAGATCATTTTGACCAGACCTATTACTTCCCCTTGCCAGACAACATTAGTATTAAGCAAGCATGATAAAGAGGAATAAACCCTTGTCTTCCTCTCATTTGAACGACTGACTACCAAAACAATTTGATAAAATTATAACAAGAAGAAGACAACATTATCTCTATATCAGAATTTTTTGGATAATTTTTCATGGTGTATGTTTCAAGCAAAGGGCACAAAAGTGATTTTTTTCCCTCTTTACACTGCGTGTCCAATCCCTCTTTTGTCTGGTAAAGGGAAGTAATAGGACTGAGCACAATGATTTCCCATTGCTGAAGGTGGGTCTCAGTAGTTTTGAAATCTTATCGAGATAAAGCCTATTACTATTTGTAGTTAATGACATTGATGTGGTAGAGACATGCATTTGATTGTGCTCATGTCATAAAATTCATACTCATGTACATTGTAAGAATTTCTTGACTTTTTATTTTTATTCCAATGTAACTATCATAAGAATTTTTATATACATCTTATTAATTATATTATGTATAGTTGACGTCATAAATATTATTGTATAATTGTATTTATAAATATATTTAATTGCATCTTATTGTACACTGCAGGCTGCATGAATCTGTGTGTTTACCCCGAGATCTCTAAACAATCTTGCAAGTCCTGGTAAAGCCCAGACTTTGGAGCTGTGACTCCTTGTATCAAATCTACTACTGAAAAAAAAAAAAGCTCATAAAGAAAACAACATTTAGCATTTCACAACTCAAACTTTGTGTTTATTCTGGTTCTCTGTGTTAAGGTCACACGATTGACACTATCCTGTTTGTTTGTTGTAAAATGTTGTTGTTGTTGTTGTTGATGTATAGAGCTGTGATTGCTATTGTCCTTTCTCTGTTTGTATGTCTGTGTCGAAGTGTAGAACGACAGAAATAAAAACAAAAAACGTATTTGTAACACAGTCGAACGTCTTTGATTATCTGTGATCTCCTCAGGTGTGTAAGGATCATATCTGTTTGTGATCAGCCCGCGGGGGCCCCCGGGGTATGTAATTATGTTCTTTGTTCCCACCTGCAGGTGATTAAAGCCCTCCGTCAGTAAGATGTTTCCCGTGGAACGCCATCCTTGACGTTCCAGGGCTGACATGTAGTTCTGTCTCTCCTTGCGCCCGCCTTCTGTCCCCCTCGTTTTTCTCTCTTCTACGCCCCCATTGTCTTTAGTTGCCAATATCTCATCTATTGCCTAAGATAGAACAAAAAAAAAATTCACTCACAGACAGGGAATTTCATCGTGTTGCGGCTCATTTTTGCATTGCAAATTTCAATGTCTTGATCGAGTGCACGGGGAGCCGTCACGAACGGAGACTGCCAGGTTGTAGTGGATGACCAGGACTTCCATTGGTGGCACGGCCAGCCCTTACAGACACATTATACCTCACTACCTTGTCTCCTTTAGTTCTCATATCAGTCTGTCATCTCCCCCGCCCCCACCAACACACATACCCTTGTTCAGCACCTGTCTCTTTATTGGGGGCTCTCACACCCCATCTACCACCAACAACGCTAATGTCATATACATTAGTGCTCGATTGTAGAGTGCCCTGTTGTCCCCGGACTAAAGACTTACTCCTGGAGATTGAAACTGTGCTTGTCAGCATTGTACATTCAGTTTGCACTTATTTTCTCCCAACTGTAAAATCTCGCTTTTACACAGGCCTATCACACTCGGCCCCACAGACTCTGGCTTACTGCAGCTTACCCTGTTCTCCTCTTATTACTAGTGAAACAATGCATGAATGATGGATGAATGCAAGGATTAATGAATACATAAATCAGTCAATCAGTCAGTCCAATGATCGATTGCCCTATAAATCGATGAAACCATGAATCAACAAATGAGTGTGTAAAGAAATAAATGAATGAATGAATCATGATGAATGATTGAAAAATGAATGGATAAATGAATAAAAAATGAATGGATAATTATATATCATCACATAGTCAATCAATTAATCAATCATTCCATTAATCAACCATTCAATCTGCCAATTTATTCTCATGTGATTTGGAATGCTAAGATGATATTTTTGGTGTAAGAGTGTGCAACATACGTGGTGGACTTGGACATTACCATAGATCTTCCTACGTTTTGTTTGTTTCTTCGTGTTAGGGTTTAACGACACATCAGCACGATTACGGCTATATTGTGTCAAACACGGTAAGATACGTTTACATACATCAAGACGAAGAGAGGAAAGAAAGCGGGACAGAAGACAAGAGCAAGGAGAGAGAGAGCAGAAATGACTCCTCTGGAATGTCGAGGATGGTACTCCATGGGAGACACCCCACCGACGGCGGACTTACACCGACTGCAGGTGGGAGCAGAGAACTTATATATAAACGCCGGGCCCCCACGGGGGGATCTCCCTGTGGCCTGGTCTATAGAGCACACATAAACTAGAACACAAAATGCACACTATGCATAACAGTGATTTAGAACAACAACAACAAAAAGAAAACGCCATCATGTTGTTGCAGTGACAGGCAGAGAGGATGGTGGTAAGTGGCTGTTTGCGTAGAGCTGACACCGGGCCATCCGGACACCCAAGTTCTATAATTGAATGAAGAGGATTGAGGCAGATAACGTAAGTTGCCCTTGATTGTGTAGTCACACACCACTCAAGCGAGATGTGCACATTACATAGGATCATCGGCAGGAAGATAATATCTCTCAAGAATGCACTTTACCAATACTTGACAGACTAATTGTGAGATCAGTTCTCTTTTGCCTTATTTCCATTTTTCACATTTTGAGAAAATTGATGAGTTTTGTGTTTAGCAACTGTTTTTGTACATAGGAGATGGGACAAAATGATTTTCAAAATACACCTGTTTGGGCAATTGATAAGTGAAATGAACATAGTATATGGTAGATTTACTATCCCTTTTTCACATTACATATATATCTCAAAATCGCCCAAAATGGAGATAGGACAACGAAGAACTCTGCTCGCAAAGTGCTGTTTTTCCTGGAGAGAGAGAGAGAGAGAGAGAGAGAAAAGGAAGACATAATGGCCTGGGAGATAAGTGTCATTTCATACTATCCTGTACACACATTTTGTTTTTTGCATCCGCACTTTGGTTTAACTTTAATATTCAACTCATATTGTTTGTTTGTTTGTTTTTACTTTCAGACATTGTGTGTATGGACTACCCGATTTTCGATTGCATGCAAAATAGGATAAGGTTACACAGTGTAACAACTCATGGCTAAATATATTACGAGATTATGTTGGATACGCGTGTGTGCATATGAACGATTAAACAGATCGTTTACACCGAGCTTATGCAAGTGTGCGTACATACGCTGGCCAGTGGAGATATTGCGTCATTGACAATATGGCATGAACAATGTGCAACCGCAATTATTTACATCCATACGTTCAGATTCTGCAACATTCTTACAAACGAAGTTTTATATCTTTCTATCCTCACTTTTTTGTTTTTTTGTTTTTTGAAAGAAGCCTCTTTCTATATTTTAAGTTTGAACGAACATACTCAGGATTTAATAGATGTTTCACATCAGAGATTATAGTTTCTTTATCAATATATATACGTATATAAGTTCGTAAGAAAGAATGTATGTATGTATGTATGTATGTTAAGCCTGGGAAAAAGTCCGCCCAGACTCGATCGGCCCGAGCCAGGCTCAGTGATCGTGGGCCCGGGCCGTCTCAGAAAGCCCGAAACGTGCCGATCATTCACTCATTTTCGCCGCCAGTAGAATTTTGTAACAACATACCACGTGTCAAACGTTTGCATGGAGGTGGGACGGTGGGAGGGGAGGAAATTCAAAACGTGCGCCCGACGCCTCGAAGTCTAGCGTTCTAATAGTTTTAACCCTAATAGAATCACAAGA
>JBCAUA010642958.1:0-15818 GCA_038406235.1 Peronia verruculata
TCATAGTGGTCACCCAGTGTCCATCCCTGGCACTGGAACTCGTGATATTGCTAGGAGAGGTGATATTCAAGTGCTTTGTGCACCCCTTGCCAATATAATATATAATGAAATTGCGATGATCTACGGCCTCATATAGTAGCCAGGTGGAGCCAAATCCTGATTAACACACTAGGTCCACCTTTGAATGACAAAATTTTGCAAAATGAAAACACGTTAGAATTGACCCAGGGACTTTTTGATACCATTTTTAGAAGCAGAAAAGGCAGTACTTTTAAGAGAAAACAAAAGCTCAAAATCACATTTTTTTGGCAAAATCCACATTTCGGGATGCCCACCCCCCCTTAATGAAGCAGATCTAGTTGTTAACTTAGGTTTTACTAATTTAATTTTAATTGTTTTGATAGCATCATTGTTCGCCACAACTTGAAGATATTTTTATTGTATCTGTCAAGGTGAATTAAAAATGTCCTTTTTTTTACCTTCAATGCAGGAAGGCAAAGGGGTGAACAAATGAAGTTTGTTCTTTTCATATTTCTTAGATTATTGAACATATCATGATTTTGAAACGCCATAAGCACTTAATTAAAAGTAAAACTAGATTTAAATTAGTAAGTAAAAGGGCATACATTTCCTAATAAAGTCTTTGAGCTTGACACAAATTTTGCCAATTTTTTTTAAAAATTACCATAGATATTGCATAGAAAATCACTCTGCCGTATCTGGTGCTGAGGTGCAGAGCTTCATTTGTCAGGGAAAAGATCCAGATATTGACAGTAACATCACATAACTGTGATTGTATCACTAGGTCTGCTCTCTTCCTCATAGATATATAATCAGGAGAGGGAGAAAATAGGATACCTGTAACACATGTAATTGAACACTCGTTTAAAGCTCTGTAGTCCAATTTTGTCTGATGCAGAATAGTTCTATTACACAATATTATAATATTTCATGTTTTGCAGCTGTAAAGCAATCATGCATTTTTTATTTCTTTGGCGGGGAAACTTATATCCCTTTGATATGAGGACATTTAAAATTTTTACTTCACCTTGTAAAAAGAGAGATGGAATTAATGACCTGTACTGGTAATATACTGGTAACACTTTCATTTACATGTACGTCCATGTACATTGTTAGAAGCTGATAAAAAAGTTGCACAAACTGAGTTCAAATTGGTTTTGAAAGTATCACACTCTTATATGGAAATCTCTGTGTAAGTTTCAAAAGCACATCTGATAGGTATTAAAAATTTCTTTTTCTTTTTTCTCTTTGCAGGATTACACTAACTTAGAGTGCAGGAGGACAGCCCTGTGGAGAGGTGAAGGATCATTGCCAGTATCTTCCAAAGGAGCTCAGGCGTGACTGTGCTAGGTCTGCTATGAGAGAAGAGCATACATTTGTTTTGTGACTTACACTTTTTGGCTTGGAGATTTTTGTGAGAAAAATGTGGCATATAATATTTAACGCAGCGAGAGTATATGCTCCTTACATTACATTACCATTTGCTGCCGTGATTGGTTTCATTGGTTATAACCTGGAGTGGACAGTGCGGAGAGAGAAAAACACACCATTCAAGGCAGAGAGCACTCTGGAGGAGAGAAATGAAAGGAAGCTTAGGGAAATTGAACTAACAGACCCCACCCAAGTTGAATCTTTAAAGGCTAAGAAAGATATACCAAAGACAGTACTAGGGCGAAACGAAAACTTTGATAAGAAATAATATTTCTGTCCTAAATTTATTCATGATTGGATTTGAAACGCAGCTGGATGAACATATTTCTGATAAATTTCTTTTGATTAGTAATGAAATCCTTCACCCACTAAATGTTATTATATATTGACAGATGGTATGAAAGTAGGTCTGTTTGTTTTGTTTAGGCTTTGAGATGGGATCTGGATAGTTCCAATTTGAATTTTGTACTTTGGTGATTTTCCTCTTCTCATCTGAGAGCTCTGCCTTGAAGTAACTAGTTACCCCAAACTTTCCAATTCTTCAACTGTGATTTTTGCCTTGTGCAGTGAACACTGACATGGTGCACAAATGTGACCATGCAAACCTCACTGACTCATCTTGACATACATAGCAGAGATGTTCAGCTTTTGTTTCATGTTTCGTTTAAAGTATAAAACTACTGTATTGTCTTGAAGATATAACAAATTGAAAACACTTTTGGATTTTTGATGAAAACAGCCATAAGACCTTTTTTTTGTTGCTGTAGAAGCAAACATTTGAAACCAGCCAGTGCTCGCTATCAGTCTGCAAGGGTCAAATTTATGGTATGTTTTTTATGGCTTTGTCCTAAAACACAACAAATATTTGATTGATCAAGTTCCTAGATCTAATCCTCATGGAATTTTTTGTCATTTTGAATGCTCCTTTACATATGACAGGCCTTTTGATCCATATGTCTTATATAACTTGACTTGCTCATGCAGATAAAGTGTCACGCAGATGTAAAGTGAGTAAATATAATACATGTACATGTATTTGGTCATTCACTATGGCTGTTTCATGTAGTAGGAGTAAACGCTCATAAACACCAGTGTTTTAGCAAATTATTTTTATGTTATGCTAGTAGTATTAAATTTATCATACAGTATAAATTTGAGAACTCTGGTTTCTTTGATTTGTTTGCTGCCTTCATGTGAGAATTATATTAAAAAGAGTGAAAACTGAAAGTGTCTAAGACTCATAGAATAATAAGAAATGAAGTATAGCAATACATCTCTGGTATTGAAATGCTCAGAATAAAACTTCTATTGGGCTTACAATTCTGTCATAATGAAAACTCAGTATATCATATGGTACCTACATTGACTACTCTCTGTTTAAACAATTAGTTGTTTGTACCCGTATGTTATTTTTCTTTCTTCAAGTTTTCTTTCAGGTCTGCCATGCACTGTGCCATTTGCTATATTGGTATGCATTTCATGTGTGCATCCTGATGAATAACGAAAAACTAACATGCTTTTTATGCTCATGCATGTCATTTAAAAGAATGAAAGAAAAGAATGTACATGTATTATTTCTTGAAGCTTAGTACATGTCGATGGCACAGACCATGAGAAGTGAATGAGATTGCTTAGGGGGTAGGCAACTTCAATCACATCAAAATTGCATCTAGATTGATGTTTTTGTTCTCGTTTTTTTTTTTTTTTGTTGTTGTTGTTGTTGTTGGGAAAAGGAAGATTGAGCAACTATTCTTGTGTTTAACTGAGAAGGCTGATGTAGTTTTAGATGGCATTAGTAGTGCGAAAATGGTTGTACTATAGACTGAATGATGAACTGAGCATAACATTAACTCAGGGCAGAATTATCTTGTTCATGTGAATATAAATATAGATTTACACTAGGGTGAACACCTGAGACTATTAGTAGCTTTAATAGAGAACTTGAAGAAGTGTTGACTGAAGGTAGATGGTAATTTGTGGACTAGTTCGTGTGAAAACAAACATCCAGTTGCCTTTATACATTGTATGTTGTGTCGTCAATGATGTTAACCTAGACTGTCGATAAATTTTAAAAATGAGACATGACACGATGAAATCAGGGACTCTTCAAATTGAGGCGATGGGAGAAATCACATGTTTTTCAACAGTGAATGAATTTTTCATGCATTTTTTTTTCTTCACAAAACCCTTCTATATCAACCTAGAAATGGGTTTCAGAGTTTAATTTGCTGAAACAGATTGAGTAAAAGCACAAAAATTGTAATTTAGTGGCATGGCCTACTAAGGATTGATAAGGATTAACAACAATCATCTGCCATTTTCTCACTAACTTTAGTTGCAGCAACAGGTCATCCTGACCGTCTTGATTGCCAATATCTCAACTTCTACTTAAGATAGAGAGAAAATCTTTTCACACACTGAAAGAGAAATGAATAATCATAACACTTATATCAATAACTCCATAATATGCTCAAAATGTGACAAGATCCTGATTCCATCGTGTCGCATCTCAAATGCTCTTTGATTGAAGTGGCATTTTGTACATGTAAATGGATCTGTTGACATTTGATTTAATATGATGCAAAATAAAACATTATTTTCATAAATGTCAGCATTTGCCCTGTCTGTTTGAAAGGAAACGTGACCCTGTTTGTTTATGAAATGCTCACGTGTTCGTTTTTTATGGATTTTAAAAATCATTTTGAGGGAATCTAGAAGTGTTCAGTGCCAAGTGGTGTCTTCATTCAGTCAATGTTCTGGGAAACATGTGGTGAACATTATAGATGGAACAACATGTACATACTGATTGTCTTGCACCCAGAGCAAATGAGGTTGAAGTTGTGCCAGCTGATTTTGAGCTGCTCCTGTTTTTAACTATTTTTCAACTCAAATACATGTATTAACATTTTTTTTTTTTTCAGTTTAAGAAAAGTTAAATTTTTGTTAAAAAAAAAGAAATTGGTATCTGAGTCTGAAAATAGTTAAAAACGACCATAGCTTGAAATCACCAGCGCGTCTTCCAACTCATTTTCCTTGGGGTAAGGCATAATAATATACAAAAATATTCCATGTGAAGAAAGCAAAATGATTGGAACAAATATGTGTCATACCTTCAGATTCCTGAGTACCTGTGCGGTATCTATTTCCATCATGGAATTGACCAACTTCTAGGTAAAACAAAAATAGGCTAAATTCAAAAGCACAAAAACAGTGTACCGGCACAAAAAAAAAAAAAAAAATTTAAATAATAAATCAATGTGCTGAGGTAGACTTTATGACTCTGAAATATAAATATTATACTCATTCAAGTTCCTAAAAATTCTTACCCCTGTGTATGTCATGTGCGCGCATTCAATAATCAACTTCAGCTCAAACTGGTCTGACTTTCAAGATTGCTTTGGGGACCTGGTCTTAATATTAATAACTTTTATAGTCAGCTATGTAATCAGAATATCTGAGAAAAAGTGCGTTCTCAATCTCTCTCTCACTCTGTGTGTGTGTGCGTGCACGCGCGCTTTCTTCTTCTTCTCCTTTTTTTTTTTTTTTTGTATGGATGGCATAGACCCAAAGAACACACATTTTGACCCCATGTGCCTACCAGAGGTTGCATCCCCTGAAAACGGATAATGACAATTTCCGGTCCCGAGAGGTTGACTTTAAGCGGATACATATATAAATGTACATGTATATACACATAACATATACTTACTTTTCTACATCTGGACTGGACAAAAGGAGACATTTTACTTTTTTAATTTAAAAATAAATTTACTTTATTTATGGAATTTTCTCTTTTGAAAAAAAATTGATATACTATCAAAAAAAACAAAAAAAAGAAAAAAAAAAAAAAAAACTGCTCGATATGGCACTATTGTCAGGCCGTGGCCGGATCCAGTGGCAATCGATTTCAACTGAGAATTAGCTCGCAAATACAGGTTAGAAAACTGGCTGGTCTTTGCCTTAGCTTAGCATTGTACAGTGTATTGATTAAAATTTGGGAACCTTATTTCATAACTTCAGAAAGAAAAAATTTACATGAGAGACAAAAAATGACGGTAGGATATCGTGATGACAAACATACCACTTCTTTTTTTTTTTAAATTAATATTTTTCATAATTTCCATTACTAGTTTTACTTCCTGCCACTGGTCCACCGTGAAAAAAGTATTAGGAGAACAATCTATTATAATCATCATTAAACTAAACAAGTCATCCCGAAAACAAAAATGTGGGTTATGAGGTATCATCACTTCACCAGTGAGTTTGCTCCGAGCTTTGCAGCCCAAAGCTGGAAGCACACATGTGCTCGCAAGCATCGCAGATAGGGATAACATGGCCTAGTAACCTTTTCTCCCTAACGGCAACCAGACGTAATGATCTGTCCATTTCGAAGGCAGCCATTGCCATAGTGGTGAGAAGCTTCCAGGATGCTCCAGAACTCGCAGAGATCTCGAGCTTCTGTCGTATCAAGCCCCACCAGCCTTGCATCGCTATTTGGTTCTCCCTTGTCTTCTTGAGCTTCCTTTAGCTCGCCATATATAAGCTGTGTTGGGATACGGGAGTCGTCCATCCGGATAACATGTCCGGGTTAATCGTAGCTGCAACTTCAGCAATAACGATTCGGTGCTTGTCAAGCCGCTTTTGTCCAGTAACTTCTGACTTGTGACTTTGCCCTGCCACCGAACGCCCATGACTATCTTGCGTAGTGGAACTGTTCAAACTGTTGGATGTGCTTGCAATATACGTTCCAAGTTTCATATCTGCATTACAATGACGAGAGAACCACCGCCCTATGGATCTTTGCTGGAGGACCTCACTTCATGCGCAGATCTCCAGAGGGCCTGAGTGGCTTACTGGATCCTGTGGGTTAACTCGTTGGGCAGATATCTATCTTGGAAGATGCTGCGTAAATAAGTTCTGCACGCATTTCAGCTTGGCTCTATCGATGGTGATGGCTGGCTGGGGCTTGACTGTGTTAAGAGGTGGCTTGGACCAGTTCCTCGTCATTCCAAACAGCTTGGCCGCTGCTGCAAAATGATCAGCTGTGACCTGCAGGTGGTTTTCAATGTGGGCCTTGAGGGCACAGTCATACGCAAACAGCACTTCAAGGATGAGTTTCTCCCATTTTGATCAGAGTGGTGGAACTCGAAAAAAAAAAAAAAAAAGATTTGTCCAGGCGGGATTTGATATTTCCAGGTCACATAGGGCATGAGATAGAACTTGTGTGTAGAACAGATTAAGCACCACAGGATCGAGGACACAACCTTGTTTCACTCCATTTGAGATCTTAAAGGTGTCGTGTGGCCCCCATTGGAATGGACTTGTTCTGTTATGTTGTGGCGGAAGAGCTGTATTATTAGGGGGATCAAACACAATGGCAATCTAATATTCATAACGTTTTCATAATATTTTTTATTGGTGCCAATGTTTAAAGTCTCAGCCATTCTTTTTCTCACATGAGATGAGAAAATGTGTCTAAAAAATAAACCCGATTGTTATATTTTGATAAAAAAAACAAAACAAAAACACGTCATTTTCAGGAACCTCAACAACCACACCTTCACTCTCTCTTCCCTCTTTTTTATATTTTTAAGAAAGTTTACTTTAATGTTGATCTATTGCATATGTATTATGTTTGTTTTTGTTTGTTTGTTCGTTTGTTTGGTCACGTTTGACTCACATATACAGCGCCTTGGTTTATCATTATGGCTGTCAATGCTAGACACATTCCCTGGAGAATCCAGAACATCCGGTTACAAATTAATTTTCAGTAAGGTAATCAGTATAAAGGTCCGGGTCTGGCATTGCTGACTATATCACTCATCACTTTTCCTGCTGTTTCACCAGTCCTATCTGTCCAATTGCTCATCTGCATTTGAATGACAGCATCAGTTTGATCATCGCATCAGGGACAAAGTCAGGTGGGTGGAACTCTCTATTCTCAAGGGCTATTGTCATTTCCCAACCGTCCAGAAACATCACCTTGTCCTCCAAACCTCGGAACTGCTGCCGGATCATTTGAGTGAAGAATGTACCCAAACTATCGCCTGATAGAGCGTGGTTGGTGGGCCAGTCGAAGTAGCTGACATGAGGTCCTCTAAGAGCTACCATGGCCTGGGGATTCCTGACAATCAGCCGTTGTACCGCATCTCGCAGGGATATTAACCGGGTGAGAGCCACGCTCATGTGGGAGACCAAGATGTGCAAGAAATAGTGGACAATTACAATCTGCTTGCCAATGGAGGGTATCAAATCAATCTGCTGAGCCACCGACTTGTATGGTAGTCGATCTTTCCATTGCAGACCAAAATGCAGAGGATACTCCAGAGGTGAGAATGTGACCGTGATTTTGTGTTTAACATTTCCACATTCCATTCGCCAAGGCCAACTTCCCTTTGTTTTGGGCAGACAGTCCAAGTTTCGGGTGAACGAGCCATAAAGGCGAACGCCATTGGAATCGCCGAATATCCTCACATGTGTATCCTTCAGACAGGAAGCCACCCATGACTTGGTGATGGCGGGCGGAGTACACAACAAAGTGATCCAGCGATTCTGCCTCCAGTAACCGCTTGGCTTTCTCTCCATCTGCCACGAGACACTGAGGGCTGTGTCATTGCAATATGGCAGCTTTGGTGGTTGTCCTGTCGATGAGAGCAGATGGTCTAGCAAAAGTTTTGTCACAACTATAGCATTACGCTCAAAATAATCTACTGAAGTGCTCTTTAAAAGAAATAAGTAATTGTTTGACCTGTTTGCCCGCTCTTTTAAATTCCATCCATCCATTTATTCATTGCCTATCCATCCATCAATCCATCCATCCATCCATCCATCCATCCATCCATCCATCCATCTCCCTATCCATCCATCTATCCATCTATTACTCCATCCATCCATTCATCCATCACTCCATCCATCCACCCATCCATCACTCCATTCGTCCATCCACCCATCCATCACTCCATTCGTCCATCCATCCATCTATCCATCCATCCATCCATCCACCCATCGATCCTTCCATCCATTACTCCATCCATCCATCCATCCATCCATCCATCACTCCATCCATTCATTACTCCATCCATCTATCAACCAATCCATCATCCAACCATTCATACCATTCATCCACTTATTCATTCATCCATTTATTATTAATCTGTATACAATATATCCATCCATTAAACCATCCATCCATCCACCCATCCATATACATCCATCTATTCATCCATCCATCCATCCGTCCATCCATCCATTTATTCATTTATCCATTTATTATCAATCTATATACAATATATCCATCCATTAAACCACTGCCTATCCATCCATCCATCAATCCATCTATCCATCCATTTATTCATTCATCCATTTATTATCAATCTATATACAATATATCCATCCATAAAACCATCCATCCATCCACCCATCCATATACATCCATCTATTCATCCATCCATCCATCCATCTAGTCACTGCCTATCCATTCATCCATCCATCCATCCATCCATCCATCAATCAATCCATCCATTCAGCCATCCATCCAAGCATCTGTTCATCCATCTATCCAGTCATCCATTCTTCCTTGGATTGAGACCGAACAATGTGCCAGAACTAAAGATACAGGGAAAGAAAGGCTACCTGTGTTCAGCACCTGAACGGTGACATTACTTCGAATCAGATGTTCTGTGGGTGGCCTGGCAGAAAGAAAATGTTACACACGCATTACAGAAACAGCATCAAAAGGTTAACAATATCCAGCCATCCACCCTTCTCTCCATCATTCCATCCCTTTCTCTCACTGTCAATCCATACATTCATCAGTGCATTACTCTGTCAATCGATCTATTCTTTAACTCATCTATCAATCCATTTATCTACCCATCCTTCCCTCATCCATCTATCTATCCATCCACTCACTCATCCTTTCATTCTTTTATTCATCCATCCACTTATCCATGAATCTATCTGTTAATCCATCTATGCATCCATCAATCCATTTATCCGTCTATCCATTCATCCATCCATCCATCCATCCAAGCCTCCATCCATCCATCCATTCATCCATCCATCCAGCTATTTCTTCTAGAGAAAACCTCTATTTGCTCGATTACAACAGACTAGAGTCTATCCGTCGAAACATCCATGCGTCCACGTATCATCAATCTATCCATCCATTCATCCATCCATTCATCCATCCATCCATCCATCCATCCATCCATCCATCCATCCATCCTTGCAGCCAGCCAGCCAGCCATCTCCTTCAGAGAAAATCCCTATTTGCTCGATTAAAATATCTATGGACATGGTCTAACAGTTTTGACATGGAAATATCTTCCTGGACCCTCATAGCCTCCTATAGAGGCTATGACCTCACAGAGACCCCTCTTCACTTTTGACGTTAGTATTATGGAATCCTAAATCTCTGTCCTAAAAAATCTTTCAGAATGAGTTTCAGTAGATGTAGACGTGTTGCTAACAAATCATAACATTTATGCTACATGTATTTTAAACGCATCCGGGATCTTTCTTTCAATTATATAAGCAGACACGTCAGCATTGTTGCTTATATGGACATTGCATTTTGTTTCCAAACTTTGTTGACATCACCAGTAGTAATGAACCACGAAGCGTTTCCAGGAAACTGGATTAGATCTACAGCTGAGCAATATTCGTTCTGCAGCATCGTGGTTGTGTAGATATCTCACAATCTGAGACAAACCCTGAAAACTTTTCGGTACGAAATTAAATATCAACGATAATTGCATGTAATGACATGTAAAAATACTACAGTGTACAAGAATGCCCAATAGAAGTCACCAATATCTCGGAAAAATCCGTAAATCCATGATCTTAGCCTTGTCTTGGCTGTAAGTTTGCATCACTTTCTGGCTTGACCCTGTCACAGTGAATAGGGAATGTATGACTAAAACTTTTCGATGTGATGATAGACTTATTGATGCTCTCCATATAATAGTAGTAGTGATTTGTATTAATGACTTAATGATATAGAACATACTTCCGGGATGGGTTTTCCCGAAATCTTGTTTTCTACTTTTGTTGTTAACCATCGATAAATGAATCGAATCGATAAGAGCCCGAAAAGGATAAATAATAATATAAGAAATAATAACAGAAAATAAAACATTAACGCTATATTTCGTTTCGTTGATACGTTCCGGTTTCAGATATTTAGCATATTTACTGGTCGTCCAATATCTTTGTGTCTATAAAAAAAAAATAAAAAAATACATAGCTGTATAGTGATTGGCACGTCTGCTATAACGTAAAACCTAGAACTATCCAGAGGCTCTGCGGTTCGGTATCTACTTCAGAGGGTGAAAACTACTCAAGTCGGTGAGGTTGCGGTGAGGTTTCTGGCCGACTCGCGGGTCCTCTCATCAGAGGAAGGAAGGACATGAAAATCGAAAGACCTGCATTTTTTTTTTTTTTTCAGTGACTCATTGGTCCCTGGCCTCTGGGTAGGGAACCCCTACGTCTTGCCTTCTCGGATAGGGGCAAACATGTGTTGGAGGTCCCGTGTGTAAAATACGCACGTTAAAGATTCCTTGGCAGTTGAAAATCGATGGAAGAGTAGGCTGAGTGCCGCTGTCCGGGCAAAATTTCCAAATTCCAAATTAGTACCCACAAAATTTCTCAGCAAAAATTGGCAACTTCTAAAAGCCGAGATAATCCTGTTTCTTTGGATTGAAAGGCTTAAGAAAAACAAAAAAAAATCAACAAAAATGTCACAAAAAGTATTAATTAAACTAAACAAAGAAACAGTTTCAGAGAAAAACAGGCTTAAGATAACCATACATGCCGCTTAATAAACAGATTCCTAATGGAAGAAAGTTTTATCTATATTATTATAACTTGATTATTTATTTCAAATGGCTCATTTCTTTTAAAATAAACAACATAATATTCCAAAATCCAAGAGCTTTCAAAACATTTTTTTTTCCACTCTTTGATCAAAACCTATGTAAGCTATATCTACATTCATTTAGAGTGTCATGTCATTATGATTCATTGTATCCAGTAAAGATATCCGTGATTTTGAAACCATTTTTACATGTAGTTTCAGTCACTAAGATCTTCTTGCTTCAAAAAAATATTTTTTCCCTTTTCAAAGTTCAGTGTACAACTACATGTATCTTTGTGCGTAATCTAAAAGGTGAACAAAAATAATATTAATGACACACCCTTAGTCTTATACGTACAAATATTTACAAATTTGGTTTCAGTTTCTTAAATACATGTATGTGGCTAATTTTCATTCAGAATTGTGACATTTTCAGTGCAACTTATCAAAGCTTTCAGCTCAAATTTCTGCAAAACTAGAATTTAATTGCAAGAGGTGCATGAAAAACACTTCTCTGGGGGATCTGTAGAAAAGAAATAACAAAAATAGATAGTCAAAAAGGTTTTATTTGGTGATACATGTACATGTACTTTGATAGTTTGACATAACATTTCAATGGCCTCGCATGTATAATAGTATATCATGTATTGATTTGGCCATGGAAATGATTCATGGAACTTGTGGTACAGAAATGAATTTCACAACTGAATGTCAGTGAGATTAAGGCTCTTTTATCAAGGAAAGAGAAATGAATGGTACATGTAGGGCCATATTCCTCTTAAATTTCAAGACCGTTATTATTATTCCATATTAATATTATGTATGTTTCAAGTGTTATTGTAATTAATAAAATAATACATCTGTCAATTATTCTTTTCTTTTCTTTTTTTTTTCATTCTTTATTATTTCTCTCATTAAACATGATTTGTATGCCATTTGTATGCCATTTGACGGCTGCTGAAATTAAATTATTGAATATTACTTCTTTATAGAATAATTTTTGTATGGTTGTCTGTTCTCGTTTGTTCTTTTTTTTTTTTACTTAATTTTTTTTTTTTAAGTCTTTGTAATATTTGTATCAAATAAATATGTTTTTTTCCTGCTCACAAATTGACTGTTTTGTTATTTTACTATTAAACACTTTGTTTTGTTATTAATCTGGACATGAAAAAGAAGAAATGAAAGAGACAACAGCCTTGTTATTGACAATTTCATATAGGCCTACATTATAGTAATAGTACTCATAGTCATACATGTACAAACACTTCTATTTGAACAATATTCTGAAATATACATATACCATACAATTTGTATCCAAATTATCCTTATCTAACAAGTAACATTTCACCATTACAATTACACTACATGAGTAGTACATGTACATGTATTTCATTAGTGCACAATCACAATAAACTTTCTCAGATGACAGCACTGTTGAATTTCATCATTAAATGCCACTAGTGGTCATGCAAAATATTTCATTTTAAATGAGTGAATACATGTGGATGAAGACTGTCCAAGCGGGGACCAATCAAATAATTAAAAAAAAAAAAAAAAAGCAAATAACAACACACATAAACAATCCGATCTTGATCATTAATGTCAAAGGTGAATGCCAAATTTTCGAACCCAAAACATTTTAGTAACATTTTCGAAGCATACAATTTACAAACATTTTATGAATCCATTTATACCACAAGTGTTTGAACGACAACTTTTATAATGCACGCTATTTTTGGTAGCCCAATACTTCTCTTCATATCGTTTGATGTAGGTGTATATATTGTTCATATTGTTTCAACAATTATGATGTATATATGTAGTCTGCATGACTGTATCTGTCAGTCTGCCCATGTGAGTATCTGTTCTGAGATCTTTCTGTTTCTCCATTCGTCAGCCTGCCGGGTCTATGATCACTGTCTATCCATCTGTCTTTCTGTCTGCCTGCCTGCCCATTTATCTCTTTATCCATCTGTCTGTTTATCTACTGTCTTTTCATGGACAGACAGTCAGATGGATGGATGGATGGATGGATGGATGGATGGATGGATGGATGGATGGATGGATGGAGGGAAGGATGGATGGATGGATGAATCGACAGAGCAGAATAACCAGGCGAGGAAACAATGAAGCTGTCATAAGTCTCAAAGAAAAAAGCAGGTTCATTTAAAACATGTCTATCAGATTTTTTTTTTCTGACAAATGTTTATTGAACATGCTCCAAATGACATAGAGTAAAGATTGTAGAAATATATGTAAAGAAATTTTATATTTTTGCTAAAAGTGTGCTTGCTGTTGGTGGCCAACTTGAATACTTTATACTACATGTATATATGTATTTAATTAACTTTTTCTCAGTTTAAAATAATAATAATAATATTTTACTAACTATTCACGTTAACACTTTCAAAATTGCTGTGCCTATATGTTCTTGGAAAGCCCGTCCACCTCTTAGGAAGGATTATCTCATGCCGAGGACTACGTCTCGTGCTTATACATGTATTTATCAATGTGGTACGTGACATTATGAAAAGTGAAACATAATAAATAAAATAAATGAATAAATAAATTTAAAAAACTCACTGAAAATGCCTTATAACTAAGAATTTTTAGGTGCAGCTTTCTTTGACGTGTGAGAAAGAAGCTAAAAAAAAAATCTCTAATTTTTATGTCTGTCGCTTTCCGTTTCTGTCTCACTTTTTAAAAAATTTTGTTGTTTTTTTGTTTGGTTTTTAAGGTTTCATTTTTCTTCCATTTGGGCTTATCCTTATTCTCCCATATGACCAACACTGCTAGTCCATTCTTCCAATCTAAAATAAAGACTTGCTTTCCTGAGGCTCCCATGTTAAACTCGGCGGATTATGTTGAATGCATTCATCATTTTTTTCTGTTTAAGACACCCTAAGTCAGTGTCACACTAGACAGACTCAGGCTCGCTAAAAAGGAACAAAATGCAGTTTCCAGCAGTATGCCACGAAGCAAACACTTGTTCACTGTAACATATAATTTCCAAGGGTGATTTAGCAGCTGAAACTAAAGACTTATTTTCCTGGGAGGAAGATGACATATATGACACGACAGGTGGCATTTATGTCATGGGGTTAAGTCAGATGTCATATGACATGACAAATGACATTTCTGTCCTGGGGTTATGTCAGCAGATGTCATGTGACAGGGCAAGTGACATTTCTGTCATGGGGTTATTTCAGATGAAATATGACATGACAAATGTATTTCTGTCCTAGGGTAGTATCGAGTCTTATATGGCATGGCAAATGACATTTCTGTTTCAGGGCCAATACCAGATGTCATATGGCATATGAAGTGTCATTTGTCGTGTCACCTATGACATTTGACAAATGTTATTTGCCATGTCATATGGCATCTGACATAACCCCAGTACAGAAATGTTATTTGCCATGTCATATATGACATGACATCTGACATAACCCAAGACAGAAATGTCATTTGTTCCTGGGGGAGCATAGACATGCCCCTATTCTCCTTTCTCGTATCAAGCAATCGAACCCTGGCTAAAAAAAAAGGGGGGGGGGCATGGTTTTATACATGTGTCTTTTGGTGAGGTTTGAGAACCCGAAATACTTGTAAAATCTGAATAGTAATACATGTTAATGTATATCAACTGTTTAAGCCCTAAACACCAACATTTGTTTCACCCTATTTCACGGCGGGTTATTCCCGAGGAAGAGGGATTGAAGAATCCTCCTTTACTTTATGGATCTGGTAGTTGAAAGAAAGGAGAGGGGAGGGGGCGGGTAGAGAAATCGTCGTGAGCGGAATAAGAGGGAAAATTTAGATGGGGGAGAGAGGAGGAAACAAAATCCTTTCCTTGTAATTTATGGCTCTTCTGCCAGAGAAAAAATCGCCTACAGGTAGGATAGCAGATCACATAATCACATGCACAGGGTATACATGTAACAGACTGATCAATAAATAATGTCATATATTATGTAATAATAATGTAACATATCGATAGTAAAACAGGTGGTGCACGTTACAACTTAATCTGTTCCAGGTTGTGGATGTGTCGGATTTATTTCTATAAAAATTGATGTAGACTTCTATGTTTTATAATTTTCACTTACTTATTCCTGATAACTAAAAAACATCAACTTCCGCTATGCCAGTGTCTGCCTGCTGCTACTGAGTACCAAGAAGAAACGAAACACGAAGTAGATCTAGTGACTTTCAAGGACTCCAGTCTAGCATGCAGTTCTGCTGTCGTTGAAATTTGTGAATTGAAAGGTGAGACTAGAGTGTTTGTTATAAATGCATGATGTGTTTCCCGGGGGGAGGGAGGAGGTGGGAAACATGGTTGAATTATGAACGACTAGATAGATCTAGCAAGGTGTCTGCCTGTTGATCACAACATAAAAGTGCTGCGGATTCGAATCCTAGTAGGTCCTGGAATCGGCGCTTTTTCGTTTGTTCCCACCCCGACTTTTATATAGGCCTATTTATTCTAATACCAAATAATAGAACAACCCCG
>JBCAUA010643068.1:0-15818 GCA_038406235.1 Peronia verruculata
CTAGGTCTCTACGACAACCGAGAAGGTAAAGAAAAATGAACAGTGCGTCGCCCGGGGTCCACCTATCATCTACCAAACTAATAATAACAACACGCACGTGCTTTTTTTTCCAACAGAAACCGTGTTCATAGTGTTTTACTAGCTGGATACCCGACGGCCTCAGTGGGAGTTTTTTAAAAAAAAATATATAGTCCTGCGACTTATATTTTTTGGCCAGCGTGCTCACCTCGATGCTGATATTTTGGTTCATTAAAAAGAATATTACTCAAAGAAATCGTGGTTTGAACGTGTCATGTGTCCCGTACGGAAGTGATGGCGGACAAAATGAATGATAGTTCGGCATTAAAAATAGATTAAAACAACTGTGTAAATTCCATCAAAATAGAGAGTAGCCTATAACACAGTTGGGTATCAGTTGCCCACGTGTGTAATTTTATTTGAATTTTCAATGCCTGCCGATTCCGAGTTTATTGGACCATAAGATAAGTGCCACGCCCCCTGATCGCTCTTATTATACAGATTTCTTTTGAATAAGAAGAGCCGTGCAATGCTGGGCATGACATTAACGTCCGCACCTGGATATAATGTACCTGTTTGTACGTGGTTTCTCATTCTAAGAGAACAGAAAAAACGTCAGTTAGAAGACATGATATTGATTTTAATCTCTCAGATCAATCAATGGAGTCTGCTTCACAAACACAAATATACACATACACGCAGGAACACATGAAAAAAATTCTTAGTTTCGTTATTTTACCTGCCAGTCTTTCTTTCTTACAAACGAATTTGGGGTGTACAGATTTTGATCTTTCCATCTGTCTCAGTTGATAGAGAAGTTAATTAATTCATCATAATCGATATAGATGTATGTTAATTAACCGTGAATGTCACAATTGGTGAATCCTACATGCAATGGAAGAACGTTTATTAATCATACATTCCTCAACATCCACCCGGCTCATTAATTTCATCATAATGAGATTTAAATATTAGTTTTTCGGTTCCGCCCACTCATAATTTGCTCTCAAAATACCCAGTGCTTGGTCCATAGTGTTTGTCTGATTTAAAACAAAAAAATAATAAATTATCGATCATAACTGCATACACATTGGATAGGAGCTATTTTAATGGTTACTTCCCTTAACATATGCAGTCTGTGAAATTGTGAAAAAAGATGAACTGTGATAAAACGGTACACCGTAGTTTCATTGATGCCGATACGCTTCAAGGTGACGTCAGGTTGATCTGTGGCCAATGGGCCGCGCGGCGCGGAGTACAGCGCGCGAGGCCGCGCCGTTTCCTTCCGATACCTGTTCGACTCTGTATTCGCTAACAGCGATAGGCACAGAACTTGGCCATTATAATGTCGTAGTTCTTAGCACTTTGAAACGGACTATCACAGAGTTACGGAGTTGTAAAAAAAGTTTTTTTCTTCACAATGGCTAAGCCACGCTTAGCGGACATGGCGACCTGTGGATATTTTCTGTTCTTATTATGTTTCTCAGGATGGATACATCAAACGACAAGCCTTCACACCATACCTGGATACGAAGACGAACAAGGTAAGATTGGAAGTTTATCGAGCATAAGACTCAATCGCTGGCCCCCTTGTGTCCCCTTGCCCGTGGCCTATGGATAGATTTACTGTGCTGTCGTGTGACTAAGGCCCTGGAATGTCCTTGTGCAACCGTGCAGTGGGTTAGGGCCCTAGGCTAGTCAAAACAGGTGTCCCTACTGTGTGTGCCTCTTCTTGCCGCATCACTGTTTCGGTCATGTTTATATCTGAAACAGTTCGGCGTGTTGTATTCAGACTTCCAACTCTTTGCACTCTCATTTTGTTTACTGGGACACATAAAGATTCTAGATAGATCTCGGCTACTTCTAGATCTAGATCTAGACAGTCAAAATAAAATTTGTAGGCTACAACCGTAATATTTTGTCGCATATAAAATATAGACTATATCAAGATGTAAATAGATGACGTCCGGCGATAGTCTAATTAAAGGTGGCAGCTTGCAGTGTCTCAGTTTTTTGCATGATATAAGATTTAGTCTAGGCCTAGTTTTTTTTTGGCAAAGTGTCTGTCTGTACTGCATTGTCAGAGTTCATGAAAACGAATGGATGGTTCAAGCCCTCCCCTAGATCTAGACCTGGACAAGCCTAAGACCTAGAATCTGATCAATCATGACTCTTGAGATGATAATTTTGTTGAAAAGTTATTTTGTTTTTTATTTCATTGACAAGATTAGATGTAATCTAGATCTGGGTATCGGTAGACCTACCTTTTTTTAAACACGAGTTAGGCCCCTATCAAACAAAATAGAATAATCTTAATTTCTGGATCGTCTTTTGTCTAGTTTTGAAAATTCCGTATTAGATCTAGACACAAATAGATCTAGCCCAGATCTATAGCAAAATTTAGATCTAGGTTTGTTGAGATCACTTTAAGAATGAACAGCCAACCATGCTATAGAAAAAGAATGAAACGGAAATAACTCCAAAAAACGTCACCACCGGAATCATCACAACGCTGTGGCGTAGCATTTTCACACTAACAATAATACGAATATGAATTCCATAAACAACAATAACAACAAAAAGAGGCTCAGTACCCGTAGACACCAGGAGGAGTTGACCGTTATGGACTAGATCTAGATCTAGAGCTAGACATAGATCTACTATGCGAATTCCCTTTTTTTATGAGGAATAACCGATCGTTTGTGGTGACTAAGACAAGACTAGCTAGGCTAAACATTTTTTTCCCCCCTTATTTTGTCCTGTGTAATGTTTCTTTGCCATCGAGAAGTTGAGAAACAAAAGACAGAAAGTTTTGATTTACAAGCAAGGCCTGAAGAAGTTGGTGCTAACAGCTCCCATAAACAAGAGGCAGCCGTGACGCATTCTCAAACACTCAACATGATAACACAAGAGGGAGAAAAAATATCAGCTCCGAGGAGCGCCCGATGCGCAATAAATGGCCTCAGACGTGAATTCTCCTAGGCATAACTTTCTCTACAAATTTTTGCCCGCCGAGTCATGTTCTATGTTGATGCTAGTCTGGTTTCAACATTAAACGTGATGCCGATAATCGAATTTCTATTTTAAAAAGTGAGTTTACTCATTTTTGATATTTTATTGGACTAATTTTTATTCAAGTAGCAGAAGTGAAGACTTAATTTTTCTCAAATTCGTCTGCTGCCGATTACCAGAGAACTCGTCAGTTTTGAAAATGAAGGCATTTTCTTTTTTTTTTTTTATATATTTGTTATTTGCTTTGATGATTTCAACACCAGGCTTTCAGCTCAGGCCCATGTTTGTAGATCCTGTGTTACTTTCATCGTGTTTTAGAAAAAAAAAAAAAAATGAGTTATTCGAGACATCTGGTTTCGCTTTTAACCTTCTTGATCCTCATGTGAACCGCTGTGTCGATAGTAGCGGTGAGTTTGTATTCACGTGCAAAGCGGTGTAGAAATGTAACCGTCGGCTCTCTCTCTCGCCCGTTGATGACTTTCTTGTTTCATATGTTTTCATCTTTTCATGAAATTCCGCTCGAACAAGTGGTTTGCACATGTGTAATGCACTTGACATTGGGGTGTAAAAGTTTTCAGTGTTACGTGTTAGGCAGACACACGTTGTAACATTTGATTTCAGATCTGGCAGTGTTTCAAAATATTTTTTTTCCCCCATTTCTGTTGATACACCCTTGTTTTATGTAACACAACTTGAAATAAATACATGTTTTTTTTCATACATTTTTGCTGTGTAAAACAACCTGAGCAAAAAAAGTAAAATTCACGAGTAATTGACTTGATCTAAATCAAAATCCTATTCACAAAAGAGATGTATCTTTTTAAAACTATTCAGATGTATCTACCCCTGAAAATTGCTGCAATGGGGGAACGTTTGGCAGCAAGGCAGTTGTAGACAGTAAATCTCATTGTTCCTAGCAGAGTCGGCTATATATATATGAATTTGAAAAAGTATTGCTTTCTTGAAGCTAGCCCGTTAAATTAACATAGTGTTGTGAGTGTGTGTGTGTGTGTGTGTGTGTGTGAGAGAGAGAGAGAGAGAGAGAGAGAGAGAAATCATATTCCCAAAATCATGTGGTATATTATGTACGTGCACTTCTACACATTTAGCTTACATTTTACAGGTGCAAGGAAAGGGTGCATATGCAAGGGGGAAGGGAGAAAAAAAAAACCCCATAGAAACTGCAACAAATAAATAAACAGACAGAGAGAAAAAAAAAAAAGCAACAGAGAAACTAAAACAAATGAGCAGATAAACAGAGAGAAAAGAACATAGAAACTAAAACATATGAACAAACAAACAGACAAACGGAGAAACAAACAATTAAACAAGGACAGTGAAACGAGACTGAATAGTATTTGAGATTATCCTGCAGCTATTTGCTCAGTACTATTTATTTTTATTGATGTATTTATTTTTTATTCGTTTTTTTTTTGATTGATTGATTGATTGATTTCTTTTCTTGTTCATTTTACTTAATTCACTCGTTACTTTTTTTTTTCGAATCTCGGTTAACCGTTGATAAGTCAGTCTGTGCTTTTATAAGTCAGTCCAACCAATTAAACTGTATGGCAAAATTATAGTATGTTGAAAATAAGAGCTATCAATGTTGTTTACCCGGATGCATTTTATGAGAATTTTTAGTGAAATGTTAGTGGAATTAAAGAAAACAAAGTATGACTTCTTTTCTGGGAATAATTTCAACTACAGTTTATAATTATAAAGCAATCTTTTAAATTTTTTCATTTTTTAAATTTATTTTTGTTTTTTAAGATGTGTACATGGGCACACGCCAAGTCTTCTCCTCGTTATTGTAAATAAGTGCACGTGTAGTTATTGATCCAATAATAATGTGCAAAGCAGGAAGCGAAAACAAACAAGCTTGTTGGTGTGTTAGAATGAGTTGGCAGACACTCTTAGGGTAAATATTTTCAACACAAACATCATCAGCTTGCCTGGCTTTCTGAAATCTGTTATATTATTTGTTGGAATGTTTATTCAATATTTGCAACATCCTGCCATTTTTAAGCGCCTTGATCGTTACCTCCTGGCGAAAAACGACAGCATCGACACCACCACCACAACAACAACAACTACAACTACAACAACAACAACAACATCAACAACAACAACTACAACAACAACAACAACAACATCAACAACAACAACAGCACCACCACCATCACCACCAACAACAACAGCACCACTACCACCACCACCACCACCAACAACAACAACAGCACTACCACCACCACCACCACCACCACCAACAACAACAACAACACCACCACCACCACCACCACCAACAACAAGGCAGTATAATATCCTCTGCCCTCCCTGTCCCAACCATCCATCCCTTTTGAAATCTTGTTTTTTGTTTGTTTTCCTTGAAATTGAAAATATTCGGAAAGGCCTAGTTACGATAATATGATCTTTCTTCCCCCTCCCCTCCCCCGTACTTTGTTTTCTTTTTCTCAAGATTCCCTCATTTAGCCCCCCCCCTCTTTGTTTTTCACTACCTACTACATGCCAAAGCATAACATCTGTGTAACGAATCGTATTTATAACCACCTGCTTGTAATAAGACCTGTAATATATTGTGTATGCCATCAACTTGGCGCATCGGCAGTCAGTAATGTCTTTAGGCTTATGATTGAAAGAACGTGCTCCCTCTGAGAAATAACTTGAACACACACAACACTGTTTACATGCCTAAAGAAATAGTTCTGGCTACAACTACAAGCATTTTTGTATTTCAGAGAAGCTCTATATGTGGACTGGGAGGAGAAAGCGTTACTTAGGATACCTATATGCGTTTCTTTCTTTCTTTCTTTCTTTCTTCTTTTTTTCTTTCTTTCTATCTTTCTTTTTCTTTCTTTCTTTCTTTCTGTTTCATCTTTCTGTTTTCTTTTCTTTTCTGTCATGTTTTCTTTGTCTCTTTTTTTTTTGTTTTGTTTTTGTTTTCGCTTCAGGTAGTCATTAGTTATTTTGACGCTTAACTCACGATGGTATCCCGTCAACACATTTGTGAGCAGGTACGATTAGTATGGCATCTGACACCTGTTGAAATGACACATCAATGCTTTTTTCATCACGGCTGCCTTATGCTAAACCACCCCCACCCCCATATTTTGATGAATACATGTAATTCAATCTGGGAATATTTTCTCCCAGAAAGATGGAGTGCTAACACAAAAATCACGAGATTGTTTGTTTCTCTTAAGCCTTTCAAGCCTTAGAATGTAGAATACTGTTATCTCGGTTTTTTTAGAAGTTGCCAATTTTTGCTGAGAAATTTTTGTGGGTAGAAATTTGGAATTGGGAAAGCGGCACTCAGCTTACTCTTCCATCGATTTTGAACTGCCAAGGATTCTTTAATGTGCGTAATATACACACGGGATCTCCGGAAAATATTCGCCCCTATCCGAGAAGGCTAGACGTCGGGCTTCCCCACCCACAGGAAACCAGGGGACCGTTGAGTCACTGAAAAAATATGGGTTTTTGATCTTGGTGTCCTTCCATCCCGATCATGAGATATGTTACATTATATAATTATGCAATCACGAGACGCGTTGAATTACATTTGTTTTTGTTATTCGCGATTAGCTGTGCCTGCTGAACGTTCAACTATTGATCAGGTAAGGTATCAGGTTACCATGGAGATAACCTCTACCAGGAGGTTGAAAGGCGTAAAAAACGTAACAAATAAAGTCAAACGTTCACAGGCCAGGCCTCTCTGGTGGTTTGTATCATAATTATCACGTTGTTATATGTCACATGGTCTCAGTTATTGGCAAGCTTTGTCGCGTCAGAATCTTTGTTTGAAATGACATATTCAAAGCAAGAGGCACGTTTGGTTACATTTGCTTTTTTTTTTTTTTTTTGAGAACAACGTTACTTGTTTACCTAATGTTTGAAGTCAAGGGAGGGCGTACGGACTAAATGTCCAATAATTAGTAACTTGTGGTATGTTAATGTACTACATAGTCCTATTTTATTTCCAGGCACTGGAGATTTAGATGTTTGTTGTAAAGGATATTAAAAGCAAGAGGCGAGTTCGAGCACTCTAAGAAACAAAATAAAATGAAAAGCATTTCGTCGTGATGTCTGAGAGTTATATTATTATTCTGTAACTATTTCTTACCAGTATTGTTTGAGGACGTGAAAAAACAAACAAACAAACAAACAAACAAACAAACAAACAAAACACAGTTAATATCACACCCCTTGAGCTAGAAACAAAAGCATCGTCTTATCCATGATTCTTTATGAAAACGGACATAACAGAAGTTTCACATGGTGATGGCGACCGCCCACGAATGGGTTTAACCGCTGGTTTAGGTTCCCGACAAGCCACGTGTTAAAAGTCACGTGCTTGGGAGTTTGTAACTAATAATATCCTCTTGTGCTGTGTCACATAGTCCTGTTACATAGGCAGGCGTCGAAACAGAAGGTCTTTTGATGTGTTCAGAGCAAGAGATTTTATACGAGATCACCGTTACTTACTGACGTTTAAATATATTATATTAGCAATTTAAGTCACTTATATATGAGATAGGTCCTTTGTGATTAGTGTCATATAAGGTGTTACGTCACATAATCCTTGTTCTCTGCTGTTATTTCCAGTGATATCCTTGGGATTTTGGGTAATGGTTGAAACAGCTGGGTGACTACTATTACCTCATATTTTCATTCCCCCCTTCCCGCCTCTTGAAGTTTTTGTACCTCTTCCTCTCGCTTGCTTTTCGTCATCTTTCCTTTCCCAGAACTGGAGCTCAACTCACAGAATTTGACAGAATCACCACATATTCAAATATTACAACTTTCCATAATCTAAAAAGACAGCCTGTTACATCGCTGTATGTTGAACTTCATTCTTTAACACCCCCCCCCCCCAAATAGATTTAAAAAAAAAAAAGCTATATATTTATATTATCTTTTGCATCTGGTTCAGTATGTGACATACTTGTGTTGAATGAGAAATCGGAAAAACGAAAACACGCGGCTATGTGTTTTCACGACAGAGAAGTTTTCATTTTGAAAAGTTGCTTTTTTTTTTTGTTTAATTAAGCTGCGTTAATAACCTAGTACATAGTATCCAGCGCTCAGTATTAGCTGTTTGCAGATGGGCTTTCTTTGTGATCATTTACATAGGTGGATGTGATGGAGAGCCAGTTGACATTCCTTTCACTGTTTGACAACGGTTGGTTGTGCGTGAGTCATCACGAATTAGCTAAATAACTAATCTAAACAAAGCTGAAGCTTTAATAAGCTAAGGCTGTTCTTTCTTTCTTTTTTTCTTTCTTTCTTTCTTTCTTTCTTTCTTTCTTTCTTTCTTTCTTTCTTTCTTCTTTTTTTTTGTTTGTTGACAGAGCGGTTTTACTATGGGCGTGTTGTTTTAATGACAGTTGCATAATAAAAATACATTAGGAACGTGGTATTCTCTTATTTGTCTTTTTTTTTTCTCTTGTTTTTGTTACGTTGGAGATGGTGATGACAAGGGTGGGGCGTTAGAAACATAGTGTTCTAATTCTTGGTGTAAATATAGTTATGGTTTTTATAAGCTTTTCAACCTCCTGTAGTGGTGGTTATCTCAGCTGTCCACAACCGTGTTAAAAAAAAAAAAAAAATATATATATATAACTTTTTCAGATTGATTGATTGATTGATTGATAATTAATAATAAAATAAATGCTTAATCAATTGTTATTTGTTAAAGTGTTTGTTCATTCTTTTATTTTTTATTTCATTTTATTTTTGGAAAATATGACCTTGGAGGAGATATTAACACATTAGAAACTTCTAAGTTATGGCATATATGGATTTTTATTATTCATTTATTTATTATTATTATTATTATTATTATTATTGTTTTATATAGAAAATGCGATTAAAAGTTGGTTTACGACTAACCAACTCATGTAAGTTATGTAAGTGATCGATATAATAACGGAACGCAACGGTTGGCGTTTTTCTTGGGATCTACCCTGTGCTGAAAGAGTTAACAACGACCCTACAGTGTCGAGGGTATCCGATAAAACAGACAGTCAATGATATTGTTTGATTGATAAGGTTTAGAACGCTTAACAGGCGGTGCCTTGTGTACTTCCCAGGAAACTGAGAACGTCTATGTCTCAACTGGACTCTGTCGAGCTAATAATAGATTGTACGCCGCTTGGGGCTTGTACATGTGCTTGAATAAGCTCTGTATAAATGCTCGGAGTTGTTGTTTTTTAGATTTCTGAATGATATTACTTGAAGCAATACGGCCTCAAAAGTTAGACTGTTTTGTTTTTTGTTTTTTGAATGTGTGACTGATTTGATGACCTCTGCAGTTACATTATGGTTATGGTTTTTACAAGCTTTTCAACCTCCTATAGTGGTGGTTATCTCAGCTGTCCACAACCGTGGTAAAAATAAGATAACACTTTTGTGTTATGTGATCGATAGTTCAACTTCCATTACATTATGACCAAAGACCTGCTGTCTATGCAGTATGCAGTGCCTATCGTTTGTACAGGGACTCCCCGCCACAGTGCGATGTGAGCTTTAAGTAATGGCCGGGACTCGGTAGTGTTGATGTTTTGGTAGTGCAGAACGGGCGGGGTCACCTCTCTCCCTCTTTCTCAGCTGGCAAACCCCAGGTCTTCTACGGCTCATTAACTTTGTGGTATCTCCCGGAGTCGTGGGGAAGTCTTATCATACCTTGACAAAACCCTCCCTTCTTCACGCCCCCCCTCCCCCCCCTAGAAACCACTGTGTCGAGAAAAAGTGGATTTAGATTCTAGTTTTGCAATGTCCCGTGTGTCAAGAAGAAACGGATTTAAATTCTAGTTTTGCAATATTTTATTGGTTGAGAAAAAGTGGCTTTAGATTCTAGGTTTGCAATATTTTGTTGGTCGAGAAAAAGTGGACATAGATTCTAGTTTTGCAATGTCCCTTGTGTTTAGAAAAAACGGATTTAAATTCTAGTTTTGCAATATTTTATTGGTCGAGAAAAAGTGGCTTTAGATTCTAGGTTTGCAATATTTTGTTGGTCGAGAAACAGTGGATTTAGATTCTAGTTTTGTAAACGTCATTTAACGCAGATCTCTCTGTCATAGTGAACAATAATGCAGTTTGCAAGGAATGGAGTCATGCAGTAGGTTGTCCTTTAACAGTATGCGCTAAGGGGGAAATATTTTTGAAAAAACTGGAGAAATAATGCTTATAACAAGAGAAAGAAAATGTGATGACAAAGCTGCGTTAGTAAATTAGTTGACTGAAAATAAGGCGAGAGGTAGGGTGGGAAAGGAACGGGGGGGGGGGGGGGGGGATTTAACACAGTCTAACGTCACTTGATTTGATAGAACGCCGTTCCCCTGAAAACGTCTGTTTGGAGAAAATAGAGTCAGACTGGGTTTGGCGATCTTTCTTTCAACACTTATGACGGTATAGCATGTAGACTGGAGAGATTGAAGCGACGTAGCGTGTTGTGTTGTAATTAAAGAAACAATCGAAGCTTCCCTGTAAGGTGAGCCCAAAAGCAAATTGTCTAAAAGCAGCAGTATGAGTATAAACAGGCGGAAAACCAAATGTGTCCTCAAATACTTAGTGTTTATATTGGAGTAGGTGAGGACAATAATACCTTAAATTGTAATGAAAAAAGGGGCTTTTGTCAAAATACATTTTCGTAGTTGGGGGAAGAGCGGGTTCTGCAGACAGCGATTTACCACAATCATGGTAGACATCGATGAACAGGTGGGTGAAAGCTGAGAAGGAATGGCTGTAACTGGGTAGAAGTGCAGGTAATTTGGGAGGGGGGGGGGCGGGGAGTAGTTGGAAGGAGGTATGGTATGGTTGATTGCTAATTGTAGCTCAGAGGGGCTGGTTTTATAACAGTTAGGTAAGTTCGGGCCAGGCCTTTAATGTGTGTACGTGTGTGTTTAGAGCCGATGAAATTCCTTTGATGATGTTGTTGACTTGGTAATTGTTGTCTTCTGTTCATGATGTAGAACGTGAAAGAATAAGCGGTGAGAGCGAACAGAGTAGAGGGTATAGGTCATATCGGCCATTGAGAGCTAGAATTGTCATGAGAATTATCCAACAAGTGTACGAGATCAAGTTCATTTTCTCGGGAATGTTTTTGTTTGTTTGTTTGTTTGTCAGCACTTCAGAATTGTTTTCTGAAAGACTTTTTTGTCTTATAAATGCATGTAAATTAGGCCAAATATGAAATTCATTAAGAAGAGCTTTGCCTCAAACCTCTGTGTGATTTTGTCCAAAAGCCTGTCACGTAGGGCAGTAATGGGCTTTTAAAGGTTGACATGTCGCACACAGTGGGGATTGTTTCTGACCAATGTATCTCTTTCCATTGTCAGAGACAAGAGTATTGAATAAGCAAAAGCATCCTCTCCCTCCCCCTTGTCATTTAAAGCATACTCTCTCTCCCCTTTGTCATTTGAAAGACTTATGACCAGGAATGTGTGTAAAATTATTACGAAGGCCATTTTTAAGCTTTTTGATTTTTACCTTCTGGCGAAAAGAAACCTGGCATTTCCTTTTCACCACGAATTTTTCGGAATTTTTTAATGATACCCATTCCAAGCAAAGAGGGCACATGTGTGTGTGTGTGTGTGTGTGTGCGCGCGCGCGCGTGCGTGTGTGTGTTTTACAACGCTTGTTCACCACTCCTTCTGTCTGGCAAAGGGAATAAATGGGAATGGCTAAAAAAGCAGAGTAACCACTGAAACAGAATAAGGCCTGAGAGTTGTGGGCGATGTCATCGTTCATGATCGTGCCTCATGTTTGTTGAAAACAACGGGGCGGTCATACCGTTAGAGGCAAGACATTTTAATGTCATGGTGCACAGTGAAGACGAAATGATGAATTAAGTTGTAAGATTTATAACACAAGATAAAGAGAAGAGTTTCTATGACATAGGAAGTTATAGTATGTCTTAGAGTACTGTTGATACACCCTGCCAACGGTATGAGCAATTAGCACATTCAGGAAAGATATCTGATATCATTATGAAATGTTTCCTTGGATGCAAGTTTCATAGAAGGATAAGAAGTTTATATTAGTAGGCAGGTAGGCAGACAGACAGCTAGCTAGACAGACAGTCACACATGCAGGCAGGTACACAGATGTTATTTGAAAAACACACACACACACACACACACAGTCGTAAATATCCTGAGTTTATTGAATTCGTTTCAAACAGTTTAGAGAGACCACTATCGCCTTGGCAAAGCGCCTAATTATTTGAGATTTGCCCACTGATTGTGTGCGGAACTGGGATTTTGCAGGTTGTGTGACTGTTCGGGATAGATCGTGCACCCGATAGCGGCTCGACTCACACACAACTCTAACCTCTGGCAAAAACGCCCGTCCACTGAATACGTATTTAGTCTGTTTCGAAAAAAAAAGCGGGATTGAGTTTTGCAACTTCTTTCTTTCTTTCTTTCTTTCTTTCTTTCTTTCTTTCTTTCTTTCTTTCTTTCTTTCTTTCTTCTTTCTTCCTTTCTTTCTTTCTTTCTTTCTTTCTTTTGTCTTCTCTCTTTCTTTCTTTCTTTCTTTTCTCTTTCTTTCTTTCTTTCTTTCTTTCTTATCTTTCTTTCTTTCTTATTTCTTTCTTTCTTTTGTCTTCTTTCTTTTTCTTTCTCTCTTTCTGTTTTCTTTCTTTCCTTTCTTCTTCTTTCTTCTTTTGCATTATTAATCTGTTATTCTCTTTTTCTTTCCTTCTTCGTTCTCTATGTCTTTTTGTTCTGTTTCTTGCCTTTCTTTCTTACTTTTCGTTCATTTTATTCTTATTTCATTCTTCCTTCCCGTTCTGTCTCTCTATTGTCCATAGAGATAACCTTCACTACGGGGTTGAAAGACGTGTTACAAAACGTAACGCATTGTTTTGTTCGTTCTGTGCTTTTTTTTTTTTTTCTTCAATTTTTCGTTGTTTTCTTCTTTTGGTGAATGAAAATAATTACAATGCATTCTTATGTTGTAAATGATAACATAAAATATTTGCCTGCCTATAATGTGGATGATTACCAAAGATTTTTGTCTGCCTATGATGTGAATGGTTAGCCTACATAAGATGTTTTGACTGCCAATAATTTGAATGAGTACATTCGATTTTTGTCTGCTTGTAATGTGAATGATTACATAAGAATTTTGTCTACCTATAATGTGTATGATTACATAAGGTTTTTGTCTGCCTATTAAACAAAAAATTATAACACATACTTCTGTTTCAGTCACTCTTTCACTTCATTCATTCCTTTATTTATCCGTATTTCAGTTACTCTTTTACTTTATTAATTCTTCTGATTGTCAATGTCAATAGCTCTCGGTTCATCTTTATATCAGTGTGTTTGCCTTTCTGTCTATCATTGTCATACTTATCAGTTCTACCTGGCTGTCTGTCTGTCTTAAATTCTTTCTTTCTTTCTCTCTCTCTCTCTCTCTCTCTTTGATTTCGTCGTCTCTTTCTCTGTCTCCTTCTTGTGATTTCTCTTTCTTTCTATCCAGGTCTCTGTATATGCCTATCTATTTTTCTCCATAGTAATTTTCCCCCTAATTTTAATTTTTCAATTTCTGAGAATTCCTATTGAGTATTTAATACTACATTTAAGTTCTATTCTCATTTATCCTATTTCTGCTCATCACCCCTTTTTTTCATCTCTTATTTGTCTTTTTTCTGTCCATCTTTTTCAGCCTGTTTTCTCCTTTGCTATAGTCTCCAGGTTTAACCGTGCTAGGCGCAATATAACTGCAACTGTGCTGATGCGTCATTAAATCCCAACACCAATAAACAATGGTCTTCCGTCCTATCTTACCGATCTCCCATATATTCACGTCCATTTTGTCTCTTTCAACCTTTTTCTTCACAAGCTTTGATTCCTTTGTTCTGAGGGTCACAGAGGTTCTGCCTTTTTTTCTTTTCAGCTGTGTTTCTTTATTTCTCTCCCCCCCCCCCCCCCCCCCCACCGCTCTTTTTGTCTTATTCTTTCAGTCTGTGTTTTTGTTTTTGTTTGTTTTTACTACATCCTGTGTATGTTCGTGTGGGTGAGAGCGAGAGATGAGAGAGGACAAATACATTTCTAAGAATCAACATTTTGTTACTCTTAGCCATAAAAAGCAGCCCACGCTATGTCTATATCCAGTCTGTTAATTGCCCAGTAATGCCTGACCTTTTACATTGATATAGCAATGCCGGAGCTACTTCAGTACATTGGTTCGGGACTGCCTGGCTGTAAATGGGACATTATCGACCATAAACCAAAGACAGGTCGCCTAATTAATGGCTGATTAAGAAGATCTATTCCTGGAATTAAAGGACAGAAACAAACACACACCCACACATATGCACACACACAAACAAATACAAAACAAGATTAGTCATGCTTGCGATTTTTTCTAAAAACTCTTTCCTTCATGTTCCAGCTTCTGTTTTCAACAACAGAAAGTGGACTCTTTCATTCTTAGACATTACTCATACAATGGGTACTGATCTCCAAAATATATTCCTCCCTATCCGAGAAGGCTAGACTTCGGGCCGGTCTACCCAAGAAGCCAGGGGACCACTGAGTCACTGAAAAAATGCAGGTTTTGATACAAATGACTTACGACCGCAGATTTACAGCATTTTGCATGTCAATAAATTGTTTCCGGTTTTCGAACTGCTATGTCCCGATTTGCCGAATCATCCGCTATTCTTTTCCCCGGGCGTTGTCAATTATGGCTTCTTCTCTAAGCAGTGTGGAAATGAAGAAAAAATGGTTGGTAAAGATGAAGCTCATGATAGGTCAGAGTTCAAGGTCGGTTAAGCCATTTGGAAAAAAAGGAACATTTGGTAAATTGACTTTAATGCATCTCTGTCATCAGAGATATTTATTTATTTATTTATTTTTAAGCCTCTCAATCTCATGAAGGTAGGGTTATTTACTTCCGATTTTTGGATGAGAATTTTTTGTGGGTAAAAATTTGGAATTTGGAAATTTTGCCCCAACAGCGGCACTCTGACCACTCTTCGTCGATTTTGAACTTCCAAGGGTTCTTTAACGTGCATAACGTACACATGGGATCTCCGAAATATATTCCTCCCCGTCCGAGAAGGCTAGACTTCGGGTCTGTCTACACAAGAAGCCAGGGAACCATTGATTCTCTGAACAAATGCAGGTTTCGATTTTCATGTCATTCCACCCCGCAATGGGAGGATCCGCAAATCGAACTCACAAACTCACAGAGTGAGTTGTTCACCGCGGAGCAGATGCCAAACCACGTGGCCATGGCGACTCCCTAAGAGAACGGTTCATTGTCGCTGTACTGTATGAGGTCCTCTGTAAACCTAGGACCTATAAAGTAGGGGTAATAGTAGGGGTATAGTAGGGGTATAGTAGGGATATAGTAGGGGTATAGTTGGGCTATAGTAGGGCTATAGTAGGGGTATAGGAGGGGTATAGTAGTGGCATAGTAGGGGCATAGTAAGGGTATAGAGCTGTGCAACGAGGTCACCCAGACGCTCGCCGCGTGTAGCGGGGCTACACATTGGTGTGCTGGAACAATAATACTTAGCGTTGAATTTAGTCTTCTATTGACGATTACAAGAGAACCAGAAATGCTGTTTTTACCAAAAATTGTGGAAAAATATATAGAATGTCATACCGTAAAAATCCTTCCTTTATTTTCATTGATTTATTTCTAGGGCTGCAAAAATATGTGTCAAATGTTATATTATCGTCGGGCGTATTTTTATTCTAACCGATACAGTTTGACACGGTGAGCACAGAGCTTATACATGTAGCAAG
>JBCAUA010643179.1:0-15817 GCA_038406235.1 Peronia verruculata
CACACACACACACACACACACACACACACACACACACACACACACACACACACACACATACACTCACACACATACACACAGACACACAGACGTCTCTCTGCTGACCAAGAAAATCATGGCCAACCATCGGAAGCCGCAACTAACTGAACATCTCGATATTATTGTGTCTGTTTATGTGATTGTGTGTCTGTGCCAGGCTAGGCATGAGAGTATGTACAATGTCATGTCGTATCAGACTAGACTGTTACTCTTTGATTGTCTTCAGGAGTAAGTTCTGTATATCCGTAGTTTGTTCTGATCTGTCACTGGAAAGATAAAAATCTTTAAATTACTACAGCACACAACAATTTGATTCATCTTCATGTGCGCTGACGAACTAAAGAACACTTAACGGTACAGAGACCTGTAGTTGACAGATTTGTTCTGTTATAAAATATACACTCTGTTATTAAAGGACATCATTGTGGAATTTAAAGTAAGACCTCTCCTGATCAGAAGCGTTTGTCATCTGCACCAAATATTAAACTTCCGCAGCAACTCTCTTTTTCCAGTGAGACGTACGCAATGGATGAACTAAGGCGTGTGCAGTGGGAAATGTGTGGCAAAGGACCAGAAGCAGCGGCAACAACATCAGCAGCAGCTACAATTGCAGCAGGTGTGAGATAGCAACTGCCATTAACACTTCCTCGATAATAACAACAGCAAGAACAACAACAATAATAGTAGATAACCCCATCCTCGTACAAGACAGGCTTTAAGCGGCCAATAAGCTAAAAGATTACCGCAATAGACCCAACGGAGACATTAAAGATGTTCTCGGCTTTTTTGGGAAATCCCCATCATGCGGCTGTCTGCTAAATGCTCAAATATTTATCAGTCTGACAATAACGTTCATCGTCTGTGATCGGATACCCATTTTAAGCTGGGTCGAGTAATGACATACATGTAAATCAACTTGTCTTTCTTAAGGACAAAATGTCAGGAGCTGTCAAGATTCGACCGTGGAACTTTTCATTCCTAGTCCGATGGCTCAAACCACAATGCCACCCACCCTATTTCAGCAACAGCAACATTTTCAGTAGCACCACTCACACTCAAAAAAAAAAAAAGAGGTAAAATGTGCCAACAAAATCGTGTTCACAAACATCAGTGGTTTATCACATCTTAAAGTAGACTGTTTGTTGTTTTCTTTTAAACGGTAAATGGCACCACAATAAGCACCAACAGCCGAAACAATTAGTTTACCACCAATATGTAGCTCAAAGCTTCAGGCAATGGAATAAAACATTGGCATATACTAAATTTCATACGCAAGGGAGTCACAACAATAATTTTGTTTTAAGGGAAGAAATAGCAAAGTCTGTTTATTTATTATCATAAACTCATTACTTCAATGGATGGTCTAGATTTAATCTGAGATTTCATATCTTCTCCTCAACCAGTACTTTAGTAATGCCCCAGAACGGGTTCACCTTTCAGTCAATGCTTGCCATCAGCTGTCCCTTCTGGACAAAGACCAGATTAGACAATCGATCAACAGTTTTCAAACAACGAGCTAAGGTAAACTTCGATCACTGAAAAAAAAAAAGAAAAAAACTTGTAATCCAAATGACAGGCTGATTACAGGTGAAATCCAAATAGTTACTTTTGAATTCACAGTTTAGCAGAATGAAGTGTCAATTGCTGGCATCAGCTTTGTTGAAGAGCTTTGAAAACAGGAAGTCTCGCCGGATAAAAACAGTCCCATGAAAATCCAATGGTCGTTGCATGGCAAATTTCAAAAAACAATGTCGTAAAAAGAAAGTCAGATGCAAAGATTGGAATTAAATTGATCACAAACTTAATAACGAAACAATATAGTTTTGATCTCAATTAATTGTCATATCTAACATTGACATTTTTAATTGTCTATAATTTTTATTTTAAGTTTCGAAACACTGACTTAAGAAATGGAAGTTTAAAAACAGTAGGTTGTTATAACAAAGAAGATATTGTCTTACCTTAAGTTATAGGGTTCCTTCTGCCTAAAGAAAAAAAAAAAAAACGATAAGAAGGGAAAGCGTAAAACACACACACACACACACACACACACACACACACACACACACACACACACACACACACACACACACACACACACAAATGATAGTTGAGGAATATAAATTTTAATATATATTTAATATATACTTTAGCCTGCAATGTGAAATTCGCAGTGGCAGAACTCTGCAAACATGCATCCTCATCGGCTTATAATTTAGGAACATATTTCATGACAGAGTTTACAACAAAAACATGGGGGAAAAAAACCCAGAAAAGAAAAGAAATTTGGGCAAATCGACAAAGTATTCAGTTTGGGAAGATTACCATGAACTGCAGAAGCATTATTTGAAGTACACGTATATAGAGTATCTAACCTGGGCTGTGTTCACAACTTTGCACCACAGAACACTCACTGTCCTAAATTTCTGAATGATTTTTACTCCTTGAAATACATGAAATCCGGTGAGCTCTTAACTGTTTGCATTAGCTGTAGAGTGCCACGAGTGAGGCGGACGTTAAGATATATACGACCGTTGAGTCATTACAATGATTACATTCTCTTTTACTCTTTTCAACTTCCTGTGGGTGGTTATCTCGCTTGTCAAGTCTCACAAATCATTTCAGCAAGAAAATCAGCATCCACTAGTGATGATGGGCGTACAAGGAAAAGAAAAGCATGACGTGATTCGAATTCTCTTGCATGAACAAGGTAACTACTAAACAGCGGTTTTCGTGGATAAAACCTCAATATGACCAAAATGGTAACTTACATCGTCGGCTCATTTATCAAAGTTCGACGTCTGGTTTACATATCGCTATATTTTTATTATTTTTTGTTTTGATCAGTGCGAACAGATTTGATTTTTTTGCAAGGATGCATGGACTGTTTATCAGCAGCAGAGTGCATTCAAATCAACTACTAATGCACAGACTTTTAGTGCATATATTTTTCTGTAAACTTTAATTAACTGACAGTTGTGAAAATATACGAATGCCACACATGGCACTCTGTGTCGACGGCTGTGTCGAGGGAAAGATCAGTGAGAAATACTTATACACAGACAAGGGTGAGATATATCACATGCAGCATAATACGATTATTTATTATATATTTAATATCCGAATACATAATTAACAATTAAAACTTTCAAACTTTCGTGACTCTGAAATAAGGTTTCTCAGTCGAAGTACCCAGTTCTTGTTATTTCTAGACACTTTGACCTCTTTTGGTTTGAGTTAAATAACGGTTCAGGCAAAAAAAAAAAAAACTTTCTGTTTTATGCTCCGAAACGGCACTTGCAATCGGCACTTCGTCAAAGCTTACATTGCGATTATCTTATATGTTAAAAAGTTAAAAGATAAAAGTACCATCCCTTGACCCCCCAAGAGGGGAAATTGTCTTGGCCATTTCAGACCGCGTACATCAGGTACCCATTTTACAGATGGGTGGGCTGAGGAAACATTGTGTGTTAAGTATCTTTCCTAAGGATACAACGTGCTACCGTTGCGATTCGAACCACCGACCTTTGCTTCCAAAGGCCGCAGCACAAACCACTGAGCTAACACGCCACGGTACTTTTCTATCCTTTCCTTTCCTAAGCCATAACCTGTTGATGTCGTTGGGGCACCGTCATAGACTTTGCAACGGTCTTCTTCCATTTCTTCCTGTCCTTGGTTGCTCTTTCCGAATCAGCGAAGTCCAAGCCTGCCCATTCCTTGATATTGTCTACCCAACATTTTCCTTTTGTCTCCCTCTTCTTCGACCTTGAAGAATTATTTTGGCTAGGCCTGGTGACCTTGAGGCCTGTCCATCATAGCATGCGTTTCTCGACCGTTTCAAGGAGTTCTTCGTGTGGCCCTATTGTGTCTTTGACTTCGCTCCTTAATTTTTTAATCGTGATGTGATCTTTTTACATTATTCCCAGTGAGTCGCCGAAAGCACTTCATTTCCATGGATAGTACTTGCCGTTGACGCGTTATTGTTAGTGTTCAAGTTTCACATGCGTAAAGATAGATTGGATGGACTCAAGAGCGCCAAAGGCGCACTTTAGAGCCGAGAGAGATGTTGTCCCTCCAGATTGGCTTGAATTTGGTCAGTACTGGTGTCAGGCACTATATAGAGGATAAATACTGGGATCAACTTGAAAATAACATGATCGTAGATTACGATTTGCATTCTTATTGAAGCAGTGGGCCTAAACAAATACGGCTCTGGGGGACAACTAGATCTAGATAATGAAGAATTGAGCAACAACAACAACTACAAAAACAACAACAACAGAACAGCGTCGGTAGCGTGTGAATAGAGGGAACATCATTTTTTTTTTTTTTTTACGAAATCATGCCCATTATGTCACTTGCTAAGTAAATATTATAATTCCTGTCAGTCTTTGCATCTCTGAAAAATAATAGAGACAGCATGATATCCAAACTTCGTTACTTCGGCTTCTCTTATGTTTAATGGTAAACCAAAAACTATCATTTTGTTCAGAAATGTTAAATTTGACATACCGCCATTTCTGCTCTGATTCATTCAGCGCGTTTTTACTTTTCCTCCTCAAAGCAAGCCATGAGGCAGTCATCGAATCCGAGCAAGATGGCGCCATGATCACATAACATGATCGGTTGACAGAGAAGAGGAATGACAATACGCCCCAGCTGTTATCTGCACTGAATTCTGACACCCGGCCCTGTTCACACTTTCTCAGGGACAAGATAAATGGGGTGGAGCTGAGTCACAGCTTGGAGGGTGATGATCTCTCTTCGGGTGTGAGACTCTTCGGTAGTGTGACCTCAGTATTCGTTGAACTGAGAGAATATACGAAATACACGAGCCATGCCAGAGGAGATGGTCAGCGCAGTTTAAATTGTCATGAAGGCAAGTTAGGCAATGGTGCGTTGTTCTGCATTTCAGAATCCTTTCATTACAGAAACAAATATTTATTTATTTATTTATTTTTTTTTTTTGGGGGGGGGGGGATAAAAAAAAAAGAACACACACACACACACACACACGAGTTGTCACTTAGAGAGGAGATCACTTAGTCTTCATTTTCACTCCCCTTAATGGATCTGTGGCATATTGCCATATCTTTTTGTCTGAATCAAGAGAGATAGATAGATAGATAGATAGAGAAAGAGAGAGAGAGAGAGAGAGAGAGAAAAGCAAAACAACGAAAACTAGCAGTCGTAGAGCAACTGACATTCATTTATGTCTGGGAACAACAACAACAACAGTGTTGATGTACATTAGCAAGTTTGAGATTAGAGCATTATGAGGCATGAACATGTCTGAAATAGGATTATTTGACTTTTGCACCGATGGCGCAGGCAATTCTCCTTCACAGGCACTCGCTAGATTGGCCTGACATCTTATCACTGTTTTGTGCGCCATATGTTATCAGCTTTGGCCATTAATGGTGTTGGCCGTATCACTGGACTATCTGGCCATATCGTGGCATATTGCCCGCGCTCATTATTTCCGGTATGGCCATTAGCCTGTGTGCATGTGTGGCCTTATCGCTAAGTCAACATTGAACTCGGGCAACACCGAGGTCATAGCTCGCAAGAATATCAACCAATAGCAGCCACCGTCTGTTGAACTTACCATCGGACTGGAAATCCTGTTCGTGAGTTCGACTACTCCGCTCTTGTAGTGACGGAAATTCCAACCAGCATGGCTGAATTTCATCTCCTCATTCCCTAAACATAAAATACCACCATTCTTTTATTTATTCCTCTCGTTTTTGGCATTTGACACCATCATCTGGATTTCATCATTCGTGGTCAAATTATATAAGAAATTGTAGCCAATTAACGGAGACATTTCCTCTGAGAAAAACAACAACAACAATGAAAATCCTTATGGTAAATTGAGATATTATTATGTGATAATTACCAGACCATATCATAGTTTACGTTATATTTGAAAAAAAAAAAAAAAACGGCCCTGCCCATTACAGCTCCCGACAATCTTAAAGTCGGATCATGACTTTCATCTTGCTTGGGTCCTCATCTTTAGCCCATCTCCTTACCCCCTATCTTCTATCTCCTCTGCATTCCTCCGTTCATCCTGTAGTTGGCCTTCATTCGTCTTTTAGTTCTTTCAGTCACTCCTATCTCTTGAGCTCCAGCCTCATCTCAGTCTTTCACTTGTCTCAGGACTCAAACGCACCACTGGCGTCCATGGTGCCTGAGAATAAATTATTTTATGAACAGCCCCGAGTGAAAGGACACTGTTTGCCTGACGGCGAGCACACAGTCGTGTCCACGAGTTCTCTAGATCCACATCTCGCTTCTAATTCACTCACTTCGTCCTTCCTGGCAGTATAAAAACTGACTACTCCAGGGCGCGGCTGGTGGTGAATGTACTCATGTTTGCAAGAACGAGAAATCTGAGCTGTAAGGGAACTGTGTTTGCACAGGCCTCCAGGGGAAAAGTACTGGCTCTTTCTCCTGGATCTACAAACTGTAGTACCAACGGATCGATCATTGACCGCCCGGTAAAGATCTCTATTTTCTTTACATCTCTATCCGCGTCATTCCCTTGTAATCCTGAATGGAATGTCAATAAGACTCATTTGTCATCCCTTCTACGTGAGAAAGCACATCACGAAGGACGAGAAAACAATGTACGGTAACCCGATTCTGTTATAGGAATAGAATCATTGAATGATCTTAGTGTGAGAGTATTCACTACCGTAATAAAATTGATTTTTTGCCTGGTTGCAACTGTCGGGGCATAAGATAATTTGTTTACCTTTGCACTTGCGGCAAATTGGTCGCTAAAAATAGATCGCTGAACACAATTATTACCGTTCCCTAATACTATGACTATCACCAGGCACTAACCTTGTGTACTGCTGTTTTGATTTAGACAACTGCCAGTACGATTGTATTACGAACTGTTAATATTTTTGTTTAAGGTTAGATTAAATTTTATGTTGTTTTTGTCATTAATCCAAAAGACTTTGACCATAAGACAGCATCATTATGCTGATATACCTGTTTTGTGTACAATCTTTTCTGTTTTATCGCCTGATTAAGGAATAAACAAAGTTATATATCTTTTATAATATTTTATCACCTTACAGTAAGTCAACTCCGTTACTTAGACAATGAAACTACCTGTATGTAAGTTGGTAGGGAGGTCCACGATTGTCTGACGACATATTGTTCAGTTCTTTACTTAAGGCTTTTAGTCTGTTAAGGAGATTCTCAGCCGTTGTCCATTTTTTTTTTTTTTTTATGTAACAACTCTGTGCAGTTCCGAATTTGGAAGATTTTTTTTTTTTTTTTTAAAGTGTATTATGTACACATGGAAAGGTTTATTCTGTACAGTAATATTATTCACTGGGTCAGCCCAAAGGATGGGCCATGCTGGTTCAGTTATTTGTAATGATCCATGTGTAATTATGGTACCTATATAGCCGTCTATCATCCCTGGATTTAAAACAAACAAACGAAAACAAACAAACGAACCAAAGCAAAACAAGTAAAAACAAAACAAAACAAACAAACAAACAAACAAACAAAAACAAAAAAAAAGTAAGAAAAAAAAAAGGGGGGGGGGGTGTTTAGTATAGTTTCAACATATCGGTAAGGTAAAAATACATCACATTAGCAACTCTCAACTTCCACCGAGGTGATGATCTTGGATGGTGGAAATGATACGACAGCTCCCCAGCTTGTCTGCGATGTGGTCGGCTGCGACCATGTCTGTGGCTGCGACTGGCTGAACTGGCACCTGATGGATTGTCACATCTCAGGATTTGACACGTGGCTCACATTGGAAGAGGAAATCCGACAGATTCGCTCATAGGAGTTATCTGTAATCAACACATAATGCATCAATGGTTATTTGGTTCACGACATCGGTTAAATATGCAAGTAATGTTAAAGTATGTTGCTGCTGGCCCACCCTTTGAAAGGAGCTAAAACATTAATTTACGGAATTCAAACTTATGGGATGCAATCATGGAAGAATGTGGCCATACGGTTGTCAATCATACGATAGTATGATGGAAATAGATTACACCCCCCCCCCAATCAACAACAACAACAACAAAACAACAACAACAACAACAACTCATTCTATTTGTATTTTATATTCACATTGACATTATATTGTCCCAATGAATTTTGTAATCTTTCCATCCAATGCCATTTATTGTAACACTTAACGATCCGCCAAGATGACCACTTTCAGACGGTTGAAAGGTGTAAAAGTACCGTAACCGCAGCACTGAGAAGATAGAGAGCTTTATTATGTACATGAATATTATTCCCTGGGCCAGCCCGAAAGGTGGGCGGTTATGGCTCAAATATTCCTTTCAATGGCAGCAAAAGCATCGACCCGTGCCAGTGATTGATTCTAATTAGACAAGCAGGATGAGATGCACGGCGTCATCGGTGTCAATCAATTGCAGATATATGTATTGGAGAGAGGGAACTTGGTTTGATGGATTTGAGGGCAGAAGAGCAGCCATCAGGTTGTCTGGTTATTTATTGTTGTTTTGCTAGAAACTGTCATTTGGACTGGTCTCTTCATCTCAATATCGTCTGCTTGTCAAGAAAACATAGTAGAAACATAAAAGACAATTCGACTGATTCTCATCCCACTTACTTTTCTGCATCTCTGTCTGTCTGATTATCTGATTGCATGCCTATCTATCTGATTGTCTGTCTGTCTGAATATCCGATTGCATGTCTGCCTGTCTATGTGATTGTCTGTCTGTCTGTCTGATGATCTGATTGCATGTTTGTCTGTCTCTCTGATTATCTGATTGCCTGTCTGTCTGTCTGTCTGTCTGTCTGTCTATCTGATTATCTGATAGCGTGCCTGTCTAGTTTGTCTGACTTAAGGTCTCTCTCCTTCCCTCCCTCCCCCTCTCTCTCTCTCTCTCTCTCTCTCTCTCTCGTCCATTCTTCAACCAAGTACAGGACGTTGATGAAGTCGGTCTTTATTCAGACTTTAATAATTATAACGTGCTGTGGCACTAGAGTCATAACTACAGACCGGATCCCGAAGAGAAAGATGTGCGATCGGAAATAGAAATGGAAATACCAGTATATTATTGTCGCTGAATAATACCTAGTCAGTGCATGTTCATGTTCTTTGAATGGCAATCGATACGTAGTCTCGCAATGACATCCAATCGAATATAAGCACTGTCTCACGGCAAGAGAGGCTATAGTGTTACTACAGTAGTAGTCGTCGCCGTCCACAATGTTTACGCGAATACTCATACTCTAGGCAATCAGTGCGTCTGTTTCACGATATCCGGCATTTTATGTGTGTGGACGATAAGCGGTGAATGGCCCTCTATCTCAAGCCGCGTCGTGAAGACTGTCAACCTTTGAACGCGACTTTTTAAAGGAGGGGGGGGGGTGCTATACACGTGCGGAGGGAGAGGAAAGAGAACTTGCATGCGATACACACACTAGTACTCATATTCTAAGCAGTCAGTTTTCAGTTTCACGATATCCGGTACTTTGTGAGTGTGGATAATAAGCCTTGAATGGCCTTCCATGTCAAGCCACGCTGTAGAGATTTTTTGTCAGCTTTTTTTTTTTTTTCAACTTGAACATGGTTCTTTATATTTTGTGGGTTGTACACGTGAGGAGCGGGAGAAAGTAAAACTTGCATGTCAGGGTGACCCTGCTCCAAGCTCTCTATCGCAAAGCCAGGGCTGTGATATAATGTCATGATCGCCAGCAAAGTGCTGCGGAGATATGACGGCTACTCTGATAATTAACGCACACGTATCTCACAGCTTAAGAGACTAATCTGAAGGTCATCAAGGGTGGCACGTTTTTCAGGTCGAGGTTTGGCTTGGATTTATCGATTTCTCTTCTTCTTCGTCTTCTTTTTTTTTTTTTTCTCCCGAATTTCTATTACATGTATTTATGTATCTATTCATGCGTATGTTTTGATAAAAGGTTATGATGACATGAAATAATTTTTATGACGATTGAAGAGATAATATAGACAGCGTATTCATGTAGTTACGTGAAACTGAGAATGATCTTGGAAACATTAAACTAGTGTAGACCTGGTTACCATTTTGGGCCTGGTATCCCTGAGTATGGAGTTATATTTATCGCCCGGTCTGACTTGCTGCTGCTGTTTTTATTGTTATTGTACTCACCAGTGATTCTGTTCATCTACATATGTAGCTACTTCCGCCATTAGCATTTTACTGGTTACATCTGGCGGTGGTGATGATAGTATAGTATGGTAATTAGAGAAAACGTAGATGCGTTGAAATCGGTCATATCAACCTCTAGTATTGATTATTATTATTATTATTATTTTTGTGACTGGGAGTGTCAAACCGCGCTCGTATCGAAGAGACCGAGGTGCCCTAGGTCGTTGATGATTAAGTTTTGCTTTTTGTTTTGTTTTGTGTACGCTAAGTGCAGGTGGGTGAGAGAGTAGGATTTAGATTGCAGTTGTTAATGGTGAGTGCATACGTGCTGCCACGCCCTGTAATATATATCTGCTGTGTGAATCCCATAGCAACTATGTAAAACTTGTCCTTCTTTCTTTATTCTCTGTGTACAAGGAAGAAGGATCAGAGAGAGGGAAAGGGGATAGAGTAGAAAGATGAAAGCCATGTAAGGCGGTCAACCTTAAAAGTGTCAAAGGGCTTGCTTAGCTCAGAGACGCGATCCTTGTTGCTTTGTACAGGAGTTCTTTTCAAATGAAATGCTGGTTTAAAAGATACTTATCTTCCATTGCAATGCAGTGTCATTTCTTCAACGTGAGTTAACATCTTCCCAGGATCTTTGGCATTGCTTCTTCACATATCTTTGGGGGTAACATAGATTAAGGGCTGAAACTGTGTCTGTTGAAAAATACAGGTCGTGGTTTGTTTACTGCACTTGCTATTGTGATCTGACTTAGATATTGCTCTTTTAACTGTGAAGAAGAATTGTTAGTTCTGAGCATCCGAATCATTATCGTTTACTGTTCGAGTTATTATTTTTAGTGTAATTCTTGCAAGACAATCCGCCTCAAAGTCCAGCACTCCAGTCTTGGTCATCATTCAGGGTATGGTCTACGGACCAAAGATCTCCCGTCAAACCCATCCCCTGCGGGGGGGCCCGGGGATTTATAAGTAGGGTGTCTGCTCCCACCTGCAGGCGATGTAAGCCTGTCTTCAGTGGGGTGTCTCCTATGGAGTGCCATCCTCGGCATTCCAAGGAAGATATCTCTTCTCTCTCTTCTTGCTCCCGTCTTCTGTCCCACTTTCTTTCCACTGATCTTCTTGACGTGTAAACGCATCTTACCGTGTTAGACATAATATAGCCGTAATAGTTCTAATGTGTTTCTAAACCCCAACACAAGCAAAACAAACAAGCAATCCGGTCGAACCCACTCCAGAGTCAAATTCACTATTTCACTCCAATAGATTGGTCTCCTTTTGTCACGTTATTGTTCTTCTCTGGAAGATCTGTCGCCTGGTCCTCTCTCCTCCACCCCCATTATCTACATAAAGCATCTTTCCTTGCAGATGTCAATCCTAGGGTCGGTCCGGTGACATCACCATAATTGTGATTGACCCAGTATTGTCTCCATGACCTTTTTTCTTCCATAGGTGTTTGGTTGGTCCTTTACCACTGCTCTGCATTGCTTGCTTTTCTGTTTTGTTTTGTGGCCCTTATTTTCTGAGGATTTTATTTCAGAAAGACCTGATGAAGAGTCATCAAATTTAATTGTGAGTATGACTGACAGAAAAAGAGCAAGTATAACCTTTGAAACTACTGTTTACTTTTTCAGTGCCACCAATCTTGTGATTTTATCTGTAGCGCCCCTAGATCGACGGATTTTCTGTCAGCTGTAGGAAAACAAACAAACAAACAATAAGCCTTAACACTAAGACGTGATATTTTAGCTCAGCGAAAACTGCAGCAGACAGGTTGACGAGTTAAAATATTTTCTAACCCCTCCCTCCCATCAGGCCCCAGTAATGGGAGTTAAATAGTTATCTTAAACATGTATTTATCTAGTCTTTATTTCTGCCTGCCCAACTATGAGCAACGCTTTAGGTGAGCACGGGTTATGTCATGCTTAGGACAGTGCCAGGTACACGGATTTCTGCTATAACGTTTTGAGAAAATAAGAAAAGTAGGGTAAGGAGGATGGGAGGGAAAGGGGGGGGGGGGGTGCGGGAAGAGGGAAAGAAGAAAATGTTGGCAACCAGATGTTTGCCTTAGGGGCTTTTTTTTTTTTTAATCATGCGGCACTACATCTTATTTTTCATCATTTTCATTTCAGTCATTTTGGCATCATCTCATCACATCAGCCACAGAAGTAAAGAGAGGTGGCAGATTATTTTCTTCTTTATATGCAGTGATCGAAAGTCCGTGTTCGAAAATATTATTCTTCTTTACATCATGGGCTTAATGTGCACGCACACACGCAAATCCTAACACTCACGTACTTACGTATGCTCACTGTGTATTCGAACCCGTCTCCCAAGTACACAGTTTCCACCCCCCCCCCCCAACACACACACGCACCTCTCTCTCTCTCCCTCTCTCTCTCTCTCTCTCTCTCTCTCTCTTCCTACATGCTCATACACTGATTTTGGCAATACCACAATAAACATCTCGAAAAATCATTTCAGAATCCAAATGAGAGAGCCTGAATATAGCACACTACGTCGTTACTCGTGACAGTGTTTTGCTGTCGCTGTTTTCTTCTAACATAATTTTTTTTCAGATATGTTAATCCATGAACATCACTGTATTCATACCTGTATGGGGGAAGAAGGCACTTTGAATGAGAAAGAGAGAAGGAGAGAGAGAGAGAGAGAGAGAGAGAGAGAGAGTGAGTGACTATTATTAATGAAAACCGAATAACTGTGAAAAGTAGATTTGGAGAAAGAAAAATTGCTTGAACGAAAATAGGAGTGATTAGAATCAAAAGTATTCGGTGTTTGTTCGCTCAGGGACGTAACAGGCTGGGTTATATTATTGTTTACATCCGTCTCTGGGAGGTTTTTCCCAGCGTGACTCACTCTCTCACACACGTTATCGACCTCAGATCAAATCGATAGACAAATCTCGGTCAACGTAACATAATCTGCATCCTATTAGAAAGTAAAGAAGATATAAGTTAAAAAAAAAAAATAAATAAATGATAATCGAACTTTGATCTGGAATTTGCATGGCAAGTGCATGAGCACTCGAGGGTCGCCAGGTACGCCTATCGACGTTCTTTTCTAATCATTGCCTTTCGCTTTTGTACTAGATAATGTTGGTCGTAATTTCCATTGTCCTTTTACAAATTTTCTGAATCAGCAGTTGTGGGATTTGGAGATGTTGTTTTAAGCTTGTCAGAGTTATAGTCCTGTTACCTTCACGCTGTTATCTCTTCAGCACCTCCTCCCCCCCCCCCCCAAACTAGTGATTTTTATTAGCTATTCGAAGGCAAATATCTGCGTATATAGTCAGACATCTATCATGCCAGCCAAATCAACCATATATCAAGACATTCATCTATGTGTATAGCGGCGACATCAGCGACAACCGAACATCTGTGTATATGTGTAGCAGACATCTATAAATATAGCTCAAAAATAGAAATGTCAAGTAACGAGGCATCTGTGTATGTAGACAAATATGTATGATATGATAGTCAAACATCTATGTGGATAAGGAAACATCAACGACAGGCAAAATCTATCTAGCCTACATTTATATTATGTAGCAAACATATAGCCCAACATCTGTGCATGTAACCAAAAATGTATGTTACATGGCCAGTTATTTATGTATTATAACCAGACATCTGTGTACATATACATGTAATACAGCCGAGTATCTACTGTGCATACAGTCAAACTATATTATGTATTTAGCCGAACATCCATTGCCTATAGCCAAACGTCCGTGTGTATGGCCTAGCTTCAATGTACATGTATGTTGTTTCATAAGTGTTGTGTTATCTCGAACAAACTTTAGCAATAACCGAATCTCCAAATCAGAAATGATTTGTCAAGCTTCTGTTGGTGACAGTCAAAGAGTTAATCCTCTTGGTAAACACTTTCATCTGCAGGTAGAAAGATGCGTGTAAAGGTATTGAATTTTGTGTACATACATGATTATTTTACGAAATAACCGGTCTTTGAAGGTGGTCTTTGATGGCCTTTCATTATTGATTTTTGTTGTTGGTCTTTGATCTCCTTTTTAAAATCTGATCAGGATTTTGTGTGCTCTTTCCTGTCCCACATCTCGGCTTCCTCTTCTCTCTCCCTCTCTTTCTCCTATCCCACTCCACTTTCACCCCTCTTTTCTCTTCTCTCTCCCCCTGTCGCTCTCTCTCTTTGTTCTGTTGCTTTTTATTAATATTATGCCCAGATCAGACGAGTTCTCAACCTTGGATATCCAGTTCCTAGTGAATTTACTTTAGCGCCTTAGCAGTAGAATTTAATACATCAGAGCTTGACGATCTTGTTATCTTTTGGGACTCAAAAGTTTAAGTAGAAAACTGCGTCATCGTAAGACAATCATAATAGAAAGGAACATCAATTTGGAAATGGTTTTCATCTACAAACTTAGAGCCGGGTCATGCCGTATGATCAGGGTTCACACCAGCGTCAGCAGCAACACTACCACAATCTACCACCCCACCGGCTGCAGCAGCGAGAACAACAACAGCAGCAACAACAAACAATAACAACAACAATGACTATAACAACGACAAGGAAAAACTTTTTGCAAGTTCATGCAACGGCACTGCAAATGGGTTAACAGTATACAGTGCATCTGTCACTAGCATTTTTTGCACTGTGTTTGTAGTCTCAGTCGATGAACTCTTAGGATGTATCATAATATGTATATTCATTGATCGTGATGAAAATTAGACGTGCACGTTTAGGCCTTGAACAGCGGAACAACATTGTTGGCAACAGCAACAAACAAAATTGAATGTGTGGCTTGTACTGTAACGTGACTTATCTGACTAAACGTCCTATCATTTATAACATATTTAACCATGGATTGGAAAGAATTTAACTTTTAGGTTCTCGCTGGAAGAAAAAAAAATGATTGTATAATAATATGTATTGTTTGTTATTTGCATTACTGTTTACCCCTATTGTGCTTCTGCATCAAGTTTTACCCTGTTTGTTTGCTGGAAGTTTATCTTTGGTTTTGTTTCAGTTAGAGGTAGCTGCACTGTGCGATAGTCAACTTTGTTGTTGTTGTTATTGTTGTTGTTGTACCTTATCAAATATTACAGCTTTAAAAATAGCAATAGTATTTTCCAGCCTAGTGGAAAATAAACACCAAGTTTATGGCTTTGATAGAGTTGCACTCAAATATTGCTTTCTATTTTATAGAGCCTTGTTTGGGGGGCGGGGGGGGGGGGGTATGCACTGTTGAATGGCTTTGATAATGATATATTTTGCATCTCTGTGTTATTTATGTTTATGCAGTCCCGTGGTAATTTCTTCATTCTTATGGATTTCTATGTATATACATTCCCAGTGTTGTATTTTTATTAAGATTAATTTGTTTTGAGAAAAAGGATACCAGTTCTCCTCATGATCATGGCTGAGAATGTCATCATTTATATTGGGCAAACGGAGCTTCACTGCTTTCTTCCCCGGCGGGGGCCCGGGGTATATAAATAGGCTCTCTGTTCCCACCTGCAGGCGGTGTAAGTCCGCCATCGGTGGGGTGTCTCCCATGGAGTGCCACCCTCGACACTCCATGGGAGACATCTCTTCTCTCTCTCCTTGCTCATGTCTTCTGTCCCGCTTTC
>JBCAUA010643290.1:0-15817 GCA_038406235.1 Peronia verruculata
AAGGAGGCGGGGCTTCGCGCAAGGGAAATAATCCTCTAAAGTTCAGTAAATTCGTAAATTAATAAGCTAGTTGCAGTTAAGGCACCTTTTACTTTATTTAAATTTTATCGCCATTTGAACGCTCGACCTCAAATTTACCATAAACTTTCCCAGGCCAGAAAAAGAGACTAAAATATGCGTGTGCGAAGACCAGTTTGCTTACAAACTTTTGCTCATTATGGTTTTCTTGAAATACCAGCATTGTCAGAGGAAATGTAGAAGAAGAGGCCAAGAAAAAGTATGAGGGGAGGTCATTTTAATTGAATATATCATCTATTCAATATGGCACAAATCGGGATAATGAAATATCTAATAGGTACCAGGGTATGATTACTTTTTTAGTTCATCTTAATCTGTCTCATTTTTTTATTTTTTATATTGGTCTATTTCTGTTCATTTTATTTATGTATTTTACTTCCTTCAATTTCTTTCATTTGATTTTATTTTTAAAAAAAAAATATTTATGTTAAGTTTCAGTTTTGCATCAATTGACCTTTAATTCTTTACCTATGGAACGTAAATGCAGTAAAGATTTGGAAACAGAAAACATTTATTGGACATGAATGGTTTAGCCTGTCTTCATTGCACAGCTTGAGAAACCAAACAGATGAGACGAATGGCATGCCAGAATGGCAGCCTGTCATGCAAGAAATCTGCTACCTGTCCAGTAGATCTAATGCAGAACTTTCTGATAACTTAGATGGATGCCTTTTAGGCCTACAGTGCAAAATATATTTTTTTGGTATGTTTTATATATTTTTGATTATGTTTTGAAAATGGGTGCTGTCCCTTGACTAAAACAGAGGCAGCAAAGTTTGAAAAACATACTTAGTTCAGGAAGAACTAAGAGAGGAAAAGGAGTTTACTGTAATGTGTCACACAATAATATAATCATGAGGTCATGTTTCAAAATCAATGTTTCAATGTCAATGTTTCAATGTTGTCAAGGTCAATGTTTCAAATCATGTTTCAACTAAATAGGAGAAAGTGAGAGAGAAAAAGGAAGAAAAAAGCTGGTAGAGCGTGGGGGAGAGGAGTTGGGAAAGGGTGGGGGGGGGGGGGGTGAGGGAGGGAGGGGAGGACAGCGAAACAGAGACAGACAGTATGTTGGAAGAGACAGATAGGAATGATGGGGATCAGGGAATTGAATGGTGATGGAGAGGTTGAAGACATAGAGGAGATGGATAGCGTGAACTTGAAATAGAGAGAAAATCAAAAGTGGAATGATGGAATGAGGCAGAGGGAAGAAATATAGGAAGAGAATGAGGGATGAGTTAAGTGACTGATTAAAAAAAAAAGGACAAAAACAGACTAAAAGAATTCTTTCAAAAATCTCTTTGGACATAATTCATTGTGAAACCATTATCAAAATCATACATAAAATCTCTTCCGCACCAGTTTATTCTTTTTTTTGTCTCCATATTTGACCATTTATACAGGTATTTCCAACTCCATGGCTAATAACTCTGACAAAACTGTCATGTGTTTCAATCAAAATGTATTCAAACAAGACGGAGCTTTCAGTTTGATATAGTTGGGAAATGCATTAACAACATTATTGATAGCATTATAGTGTCATTATTAATATTACTGTAAATCATGATCTTCTAAAATGGCACTATTAAATTGTGACAACTACAATACTTTTCCTTAAGAAAAAAAATCTTATTTTAAATTGCCAGAAACAATTTCACTAAAAATTTTATTAAGGAATGTTGCAAATACTGGAGATAAAGCCAGGATTAAACAAAACAACTAAAATGCAACAGTTTTATAAACCTGCAAGAGAGAGGCTGGACTGCAGTGAAAGTTTCTATTTCCCTAAAATATCACTATTTCAATAAGATTTATAATGCTCTGACAAAACTCATTTTCACTCACTAGCCAGCATGAAGAAAAAAGACTACCAAGCATTCTTCAAAGCAAAATAACTCTCTAACCACACACAGAAATATTACAAAAAATTTCAAACATAATGTTAGGCAGAGCATGAAGATAATGAAAATATTAAGCAAAAAGAAAAAAAATAAATGGTACTTTAAGTAGAATAAGTAGCTATTGATACTGAAGATATTATTTTAAACTGTGTACAAAAATTCAATTTATTACCTAGAACACTGTGGTCCAGAAAGTTTAAAATGGATCATAGAAAAACTGCTCCTTCTATTTCTGGAAATTGCAATGGACAATTTTGTCATTTACAGATTTTATTTCACTTTACGCATGGTATGTAATATAAATTCCAGACAGCAGTTACTGCACACTACAATATTAAATAGTAAACATAGTATCTCATGAGCACAAGCCAAAAAAAAAACAATAATACCAGACTATTTCCTTGAATGAACAGCTCATGCTGATTAATGTTTGAAGTCAGAAGCAAACCATCTACTGAGAAATTTTCATATATGAAGAAGGAATTGGTATTCACCCCAACAGCTGGAGAGCCAGTATGTATACTAAATCATTATTCCTTTTTGAGAAATAACAATTTGAATCTTATTAGAAATAGAACACGCTTTTGAATTGTATATTTTCAGAAAGTAACTTATGAGCAAAATATAGTAAGCATTTTCTGTAAAAGTTGACACCTCGACACCTTTATGGTTAACCCTTTAAATGCCTGCCATTGAAAAGAATCCATTAAGGGGGCTTGCAAGTAGAAAATCCACAATTTGGGTAAAAAATAACATGTTCTTATTTCATTCTAAAAAAATTCAATGATCATTGTACAATTAGAAAATATACTGTTTATATTGTAAATGGCTAAAATATGGTCTGGATGAACTCTACCCCCTTGAAAATTTTTAAGCTTCATTTTTTAAAAATTATTTTTTTCTGACAAAAATATACTATTTTCTTAAAACTTTTCTGATTATTGCACTAACAGTCTTGAAATTTGGCACACCATCTCCATTTGTATCTAAAAACAACTGGCTACTTCTTATTTTGATATAGCAAGGACTTTTTTTAAAAATGATTTTTTTTTTGTTTTCAAAATATGGCCATCCTCAAAATTTTCAATTGCTTAAACATTAACCAACTTTGAAAAGCATTGTAATGTTCAGTCAAAATCAAATTTCATCATTTATTTTTGAAATGGTTGAGAAAATAAAATTACATGTTAATTCTGACATAAAATCTACAATGGCCACCATTTCCATGGCAACCATGTATTTTGTAGAATGTTTTCTCATGTGAATGATCACATCTTTACTTGTATTATATTATAATCACAGTAATTAGGTATTTTAAGCAAAATCACATGACCTAGGGAACATTGCTCACATGTAGCTTCGTTTACTTGCTCTGCACATGGGAGAAAAATGTGGACGAATGATGAGCTCTCAGACCTGTCACATCATATAAACAAAGCCACATGTGAGTGATGTTCCTGAGGTCATGTGATTTTGCTTAAAATACCTCATTGCTTCATTTAACCAGAATTTAAGAGAGGTGTATTTTTACCATTGAGTCCCCTTAATCTATGGAATGAAACTGCTGCACCAAGCATTGCTTAATTATAATACAGATGGCGTAGCAATTCTGTGATCCAGCACATAATGACAGACTCTGTGTCACTGGTTTTGAAAAAAAGGAGACAAAGAAAAATCTATGTCAGAGGCTTGACAGTTACACAGCTAAGAAGGACATTATTCTTCTCATTCCCCTACAGATAATTGATCCAGTTTTGGCCAGTTAGATCGGTCATGATGTCAGGGTCAATTTCCAGATCCGCCAGATCGTCTGGTAATTTTGACTGTGAGTTTGACGATGAAAACTGTTGGCTTACATAACTGGAGGCTTTAGAAAGATCATTACCTGCCTGGTTGGCATTATATAAATCAGGATTGAAACTGGGTCCTGCAGACGGTTGTGTTTGGCTGGTGGGTGAAACAGACAACTGTGGAGATGAATTGTGAGCAGTTTGATGAAATGATGGATGAGTCAGATTTGGCCTGAGTTGTTTTCCAGCTCCTTGACGTGCCAGACATTCCCTTTGATGTCTCATCTGACAGTCAACACAGTCTGAAGCTGAGACACACTGACTATGAACACCAGTATGTTTTAAATTATGAATTGGTATGTTGAAGTCACTTTCAGATGTTGAATGGTACACATTGCTCATAGATAAGCTATTGTTTGTGTTCACTGAATTAAGAAATGTAGTTTGTGAGCAGCTTGCTTGGTTGTAGTCATGAGTATATTGATTTTTCTGTGTCAATTGAGAATTAGGATAGTCCAAACTGGCAACTGGACAGACAGGTGGCTGAATCTTAGTATGGACTGGAATCATGTTGGCTGAGTTCTGATGTAAAATGGTACTTGATTTATTACTATTTCTCTGCAAGTTATCATATGTCCTCTTATTATCATTTGATTGGATGGAATGGGTTTCTGATGTATCAGGGAGAGAGCTCTGTTTTATTTGAAAGATCTGTCTCTGTCTTTTGGGAACTGGCGCACTCAGTGTAAGAAAGGCAGTTGAAGAGAACATAACATTACCACTCTGCTGGCTCAAGAGACCATCCGTATCCATTGGTGAATCCAGGATATCGATGAGTGCTGTGCTAGATTTCAGCACGTCATTGTCATCCACATCCATATTTGTGGATGGGACCACTTGGGGTGGTGAAGAGTCAGAACTCATTACATTTGAGGATTGCAGAATTGGTTGCCGTTGCTCTGTGGCTGTCACTGAAAAATCACTGGACTGAAGATCCTGGGGTTTTGTCAGTGGAACGTTATCTATGCTCTGACAGGAAATTGAGGATGAGAGTTGTCCATGGGAATCAACAGATTGATATGAAGCTGCTGCAGGGGTGATATCCAGCAAGCTCTCTAATGAGAAAGGAGATGCTGAATTAGAGAAGCTGGATAAGTAGTAAGACAGAACTTCAGATGATGTTGGTGAAAGACTTTGTGGAATCTGGTCAGACTGAGAAACAATAGTAGAACTAATTAGACCCATGTTTTGGGGAGAAGAACTTGTACATGACTCACTTGAGCTATGTGTAACATCTGTACATGAGGATGATTGAGATTTATCATGACATGCCGTTGTTTGTGAATGTTTTTGTTGTATCCTTGAATATGGAACACTATCAGACAACTCCCAAAAATCCACTGACAGTAGATCATTGTCTGTTTTTCTAAATGGTGACGAAAGCTTGGGCCGCTTATGTGATCTGGGTTTCTTTGTTGTTTTGCAAGGTCCTCCTTTAGAGTTTGAAGGCTGTGGTGGAGAGGCACTGAGCCCACTGGAATCTGAACTCTGATGTGATTGAGGTGACTGAATACTGAAAGCACCTTTGAGACCATACACATCTTGCAAGAAGGCCTTGTTTGCCAAAGATGATAAGGATGGCAAACGTCTTGTTGTTACTAAGGAACATTCTTCATCTGACCAACTGCGAGAATCTCCATGCAGAATTATTTCATCATGTTTATCCTGACTGTTGGCAGATCCTGTGCTGGTTGTCCTGTTTTTCTCTTTCAGCTCCTTTGCAGCATTAATGGATGCAAGTGATTGTTGTTGGCAGGAAAATTCTGCTAGATCCACACCAAATCCAAGTCCTTTCATTCTCTCATACCCATGTTTTTCTCTTGATAGCACTCGCTCCGCTTCTTCAGGACTGTCAAAAAGACAAGATTAGAAAAGGCATATAAGATAAGACAGTACTCATTTGAAAGAACTGGCATCTTCTTTTCATATAATACCAACCTGGATTCAGAATGGAGATCAAGTGTCTTGTGACAGGGCAAATATAGTCGGAAGTCGCAGAGCAATGAAGATGTTCAGCTGCTTTCGGTCATTTTTAACTACTTTCTGACTAAGATACTAAACTGTTTTTTGTTTTCACAAAATGACAATTTAACCTTTTTTAATCTGAAAATATAAATATTTTGGTATCATAGTCGGAAAATGGTAAAAAAAAGTAAAAAACAGCTTTGACTTGAACTTACCTGATGCGACTTCCGTCTCATTTTCCCTGGGCACAAGACAAGTATTAAAAATCCAACCAGTCACACCCCAGTAACAGAACACATCCTCACACCACAATTTATCAGATCAGAGGAACAGATGTCATAAGTTACTCTAATACCACACTGAGTCATTTCTTGTGATGTAATATATGATTCCAACAGAGCAGCACTCCAATAGACAAATATATTCTTAAAAGAAGTACAAACTGTCTCCACTTTATGTACTTTCAAAAATGGAATCAATGAAAACTGAAGAAAAAATTTCTGTTATATATGAAACCAGTTCTTCTGCCTCCCTTAATTAAATATGTTAACTCCATCCATGTGTTAAAATATTCTTTTTTGCCAAGGAGCACAGGTAGTTTTCACTCCCAGCCTGTGAATTTAACTTCAACATTACAATCAAGAACATCAGCTAAACAATTTCATTCTTGCTGAAAGATCTCTCACTCAAAATGAAAGCTTTATGTCTAAAGGGAGAGTATCCTAAGTCCGTGACCATGATGAGGTTATAAAAAGATGAATGATTATCTAATGCATCAGACTTTTTCCAAAACCACTCTTATTTTCAAAACATCTTAACATTTAAATTGCCCTGTGTTTAATAAAAATCATTGGAATAGTTTGCCTAACCCTCAGATATTCAGTAACTCACAGATAACTGTTTTAATGTATTTATTTTCTTTGTTTTTTTAAGTTAGTTGTTAGAATCTATCTCACCGCTTGTATTTCATCCTGGAATGTATTGAAAACTATAGCATTTTCAGGGCATTTCGTTAAGATACATTTTATATCTACATTGTTCTGATGTTATTTATTACATTTTAGCCAAAGTATTGTTCTGATGTTATTTATTACATTTTAGCCAAAGTGCTTGAGTTTGTGAATAAATGTTATCATTATCTTATGTTGTTCTTATCTTTTGCTTTGCTCTGAGAAATGAGCATATTATAACATTATGATTATATGTATCACTGCACCTGACAATGAAGGTTTTAGTGGTGAGGTACTTTGGCTTGCCACTCCTGTCATAGGACACAAACAGTTGTGAGTACACCCACACCCAGGCTCCACTACGTGATAGCACCCGGTAGTATCCACTTTCACCTGAGCCTTCTTCTAGCACTGAAAATCCATGTATAAGACAATCACAGAATTGGTGCATTTGATCAGAAAATATATACAAATATGTAAGCTGACAAAATCCTTGAACTGAAAAATTTTGCATGTATTCCATAATAAAAATATAATAGGACACAGTCTAATATTCAGTAAAGGCTAATGTAGGGTTGGTTGTTAAATATGAAAACAAAATTAGCACTAACAATTCTCTTTTCTCTCAGATCACAACCTGTCAGGATTTTAACCAAGATTTGTGTCTCAAACAGTGATAAAATATCCAAAAACAAGCATGCTGTGATAGTGTAACCCAACAGTATAACACATGCATATAAATACGAGAATATTTCAGATTGGGGTGTTTTCCATTGTCAAAGGAAACTTAAAATCTCGATGACAAGTCCCACACTGAGATTTCTGTATCAATCATAAACTGGGAAACAAACATTCCTGATATAAAAAGTCAAATTAAAAAATAAAGAGGTATCCTATCAGTTTGTGTTAGCATTTGCCTTAAAAAATGTAAAAATTTGATTCATGTCATGTAGAAAAAATATCTTTTACTTACATTTCCGATGATTATATCCGCACATAAAAACATCACACGGATGCTTGAAAGAGTAACCACTCATGCCAATAAGATCTTTTGGACGGTAGCCTGTCAACTCTTCTAACCTGTAGACAGAGAAGAGAAATTATTTACATGACAGAAACAGTTAAACATGAATGAACCTACAGAAAATCTTGCCCAAGTCCTCTTACCTGGTATTCAAAATGGGAGTATTTAATAGTGTGGAAACAGGTAAGCATTGAGACCCCTGCATAATGTCTTGCTAAAACACTTTGAAAAATAGTTTAACTCACTTGATAAGGAGCAAGCTAATGTATATTATATTCTTGTTGTAGGCCTTTATTTGAAATCTGTAGTGAGAAGAAATGAAATGTGACACGATGAAATCAGGCGCTCGTCAAACTGAACCGACCGGAGAAATCACGTGTTTTTCAACAGTGAAGGAATTTTGAATGTATTTGTTTTTCCTTCACCAAACCTTTCTATATCAATCTAAGAATGCATTTCAGAGTTCAACTGACTGAAATGGAGTGAGTAAAGGCCCAGAAATTGTAATTTAGTGACATGGGCTAACAAAGGTAAAGAAGGATTTACAAAAGTGATCGGCTATTTCCTCAGTAAATTCAGCTGCAGCAACCGGTCATCCCCATCGTCTTTAATTGCCAATATCTCAACTTCTACATAAGATAGACCAATACTTTTTTCACACACTGAAAGGGAAATGAATAATCTTTACAGTGATACCAATAACTCCATGTGCTCAAAATTTGACGAGCGCCTGATTTCATCGTGTTGCGTCTCAAATAGATTGCAATGCCAGAAAACATCACATAATCAGAAGAGCCATGAATCATGCAATAGAAGGTAGGAAACTAAGAGGAAGACCGAGAATAACCTGGGCTGCCTGCGTTGCAGAAGATCTCAGAGAACTGGGCATCAATGAGGAGGAAACCCAGAACAGAGAGAGATGGAGACAACTCATCAATGTCAAACCTCCCTTGGGAGAGAAATGACAAAAAAGGAAATGATGATGATGATGATGAGGTCTATACTTATTAAAATATTTACATACGCCTATTTTTTGGATTGTAGATGTCCTTTCAGCATTGGATTTCTTTTTGTCCAGCCAGTTTTCATATGAATTATTGTTTTTAATTGATTCGTTTTGTAGTTAAACAAACACGTAAAAGGAAGCCATGTCTGTTTGAGACTAAACTCAAAAGCACTTTTCACTTTTTTGCCATAACAGTACATGTATGTGACTGTCAGAACTGCTAGAAAATTCTCTATTTGCAAGACCGTGAATGACACCTATCTCATAATGACGGGACTGCATTGCATGTATTTAGATTCAAAGCAGTGCTATATACCACACTGAAAGACTTTGATGTTGTTCACCATTGTGAGTGGCTTGTAGCAGTGAATAAGATTACCCTAAAATCTCTATTGAATATGTATTTTAAGTGCATCAGCAAACCTCAAATCTTTCTTCAGGCATTGTCAATTCTTGCCACAGTATCTTCTGTAACTCCTGCCATGGATCTCCAAATTCTAGAGCCCTAAATTCCTGTGATGTCCCTAACCACTATTGCTATTTCTCTCTAAGCATCAGCTGCAATTTTTAACCTTAACTAAGAATCTAGCGTTAATCTGAACTCTTAATCAGATTCTAATCCTAACCCTTATCCGAACCTCTCACTTTCATCTTATGATTTAAAGAAAAATGGGCTAGAATGCAAAGAATTCCTCCCATCTGTAATGCAACAATGATCACACAAAACTTACTTTGGATCACAGTAGATGACTTTCAATGCCAGATCATATCTGACAAAAAATGCATTGCTTTTGCTTTCTAGCAGTACAAATGAGTCTGTATGAACTGGTCGGCACAAAGTCAGCAAGCCTTTGATCCCCAGAGCTTCAGCTGATTTCTTCTTGGTCAATAACAATCGAGTATTCCATTGATAAAGCTGATAGAATAAAAATGATGACCACAGAATTTCAAGTTTAAATAGACATGACACAAAATCTTTAAGAAACAAATACATTATGCTGGGAGTATTTGACCCAGGTCTTGTGTTTTTTAAGTTTCAGATATATCAAAATGAATAATCTTACACTGTTTCTGTTAAAATCTTCCTACATATTGTGTTGGTTTATGTTAAAAGAAAGCAAATGAACACAGCTCCCCTTATACAGCTCCATGTCCAATCAAATGTACGAAAAAGCTGTTATATGGCTTGACTGGTCTGAAATGGTTTTGATATTTTTAACAAAAACAAAAATTCAGAAAAAGATAAACGTAAGAAGGGTAAGCTACACGAGGACCATTACCTAGCTAATTAGTAGTCTGTAAAATTAGTTCAAATGGAGCGATAGGGACTGATGATAGAGTTTGAGTGAATAAGAATAGAAAGCACATGAAATCGTTTTATTTGTTTAAATACAAGGTGATTGCATTTATTGAAGAATATTTATGTGGGAAAGCCTTAAAATAAGCAGTCATTACATTATGGAAACATCTTTTATAGAAAACTCTCTTGTGTAGGTGACTGCTAAAATAGCCTCAGCTCTTGGCTAGAGATGGCTTGTTATTTATGTATGATTACTTCAAACAGAGCATTAATTTTTAATGCATGGCCACCTTGCCACCCAAATCCGAACATTAGCACCATGCAACTGGAAGTCTGTATTGCATTTGCATATGAATAAAAAGCATGCAAATGATGTGTTTTTCTAAGGCCATGTTATTATTGAAATGTGTATTTTTTTCCCAGCATCTGTAGAGGATTATGGATGCGCAGACATAGCTGTGTTCATTAGCAAAGAAAGTTATGCTGTAATCTGTTTTGATTCATTCTTAAGCGTGCATTCTGTGCAACTGAAGTGTGACAGGCACAAGCTTTTTATTTTTACATGTATTTTTTCTGTGCACAGGCCTGCAGCAGTCAGATGTTATTCATTCCAGCATGAACCAAATTGGCCATGCAAGTAGACGCAAAAGAAGGAAATCTTATCTCCCCGTATTTTGTCAGTCTGCACAGAAATGGCATCAATGTATACAAATGCATAAACAATCGCCCTGGCTTCTTGGGTAGAGAAGCCGAATGTCTCACCTTCTTGGATAAGAGTGAACATAATTATTTCCGAGGTCTCATATGTATGTCATACACATTAGAGAATTCTGGCAGTTAAAAATTGGATGATGTCTAGGTGGAGATGCCACTGTGTGAGTTAAATTTTCAGTTTCAAATTACTATCCAAAACATTTCTTCTCCCCAGATTGAGCATTCAGCGAAATCTGAGATAATTGTACTTTCTTTGGACTGAAAGACTGCATATTAAGTGTATTATAATTATATGTATATATAAAAAAAAAAAGAGAACAAATAAGTTAGACAGAGAAAGCCATGGCCAGGGGATTAGATGTCAGTTTATCTGTAAAAAAAAAAAAAAAATGCCTGTTCAGATCTTACATGGGCAGGGGAAAGATAAGACCCACTCACTAGACCTGGAAGGCCAATTTCAAGCCCTCTCTTATAAGAGTGATTGTGTTCCAGAGTCTCTGTGTATATGATGCGCACACTAAAAAAATCTTGGCAGTTAAAAATCATAATAATCCTATTTTCTTAGGATTAAAAGGCTGCATACATTATAAACAAACAAACAAACAAATAAACAAAACAATAACAAAAGCAAAAAAAGACAGCCATATCACATTGATTGAGAACCCACCGCATATCCACAATCCTTAGTTCTGGATCCAGGTTTCTGAAAACAGAAACTCAAGGCAATGTAGAGAGTTCTTCTGGTCTGGGGGATCTTCGTCTGGTCGCGATTCTCTTTATTTAAATAGAGTAAAAAGATGGTGAAACAGTATTTGTTGACCAAATCTAGTTTGAAATGACAAAACAAAAGAAAAAAAAAAAAAAAGAAAAGAAAGGAGCAAGACAGTATAACAGAAAATAAGACAATTAGATAACAATGACAATAGGTAAAGCTGCATATTAATTAAGCAAATCCCTAAACTGAAACACCATTGCAGATTTGAAACAAAAACCAAAAAAAGATTTAATATCAAAGAAATCATTTTTTCTTTACAAAGCCACTTATTCTGCATTACTAAATGTTGTCTCTATTTTTTTTTTTCTGTAGCCTAAGTATATAAAATATGGTGATAATATTGATAAGATACAATAAGATAAGATACAAAGAAAAGATAAGATGTGATAAGAAAAACTTGATTTAGCTTGTTCTCAAAGGGATAGTCTATTCTCAGTTGATGAGACGCACTCCATGTACTGCAAAATACATTCACTCTCACATGCATATAGACAGACATGTCACAAACAGCATCAGAACGAAGCAGGCATAAAAAACATTGACTAAAATAACACTGTGAATTTCAACATCATTTTGTGATTTACCATCTTTGAGTTGTGACTCATCCATCTGTGCTATCAGTTGTTCCAAATCTTTGTTGTAGACAAACTCCCTCACATCTTGGCCAATATAATATGACTGAAAGAAAAAAAAGTTAAAAAAACTCAATCATTGTACTGTGCCAGCAGCAGCAGCTGCCGCTAATAATAATAATAATAATGATTACCGGTATTGCCCTGACGAAGAGTCAAGTTGACTCAAAAATTTGGCAGATTTAACCATCGCTTTTAAGTTCTTTATAGATTTCTGTGTTATGTTTTTCTTGAATTGTTTTATTAGTTACCGGTCTGACAGTTATATTGTATTTTTATAAAATAATAATAATGATGATGGTGATGATAGCAACAAGAACAATTAATCAATATTATTAGTATGATAAGGACATCGACACACACATTAGTGTACACACACAAACAAGAATATTATATTTAAAATAATCAGAACAATAAGAGGGAGAAATAATTATATGAGAACAGCTGATGAAAAAGAGGGAGATAAAGAAAGAAAATAAGAAGATGAAGAGGAGGATAAAGGATATTCAATAAGCAACAAAGAAGAAGAGAGAAGATACAGAAAAAGAGGATAAGGGAGAAAACAAAAAAAGAAAACAAAGAGCAGACACTAAGAGAAACTAAAAGAAGAAGAAAGAAAGGAAAAGATGAAAGAAGATGAAGAAAGAAGACAAAGGTAAAGGACGAGAGGAGAAGTAAAAAGAAGAAGAAAAAAAAAATGGGCTAAAATACATTAACCTTTAATTACAACAGCAACAAACCAGATTTGCTAAAAATAAAATACTGATTTTTAATATTGCTTGTCTGATATCATAAAAAAAAAAAAAAAAGGAAAGCACAGTTCATACCATAGATAGGAGTAAGTACCAGAGGTGCTATTGGCCAAGAGGTGTGAGATCGATGTAAATCATTTTCAGTAAAGCTAAATAGAGGTCTATTTAATACTGATTGTAAGATCTGAGCGAGAGCATGTTGCAGAGAAAGCCAAGACGATGAAATTGCAGCAGAATTTATTAGTAAACTATTGTTTTTATTAATTTACTTTGCTTTGCTTTTGCTTTTCTTTCTTTCTTACTTTCTTTCTATCTTTCTTTCTTTCTTTTTTTAAACAGCACAGGAGTATATTTACGACTGCATTGGTCAAACATAGCATTGCTAATGTTCGCAAGTCAATAGAAAAAAAAAATAATAAAGAAAGAAAAGAAGAACTTTATTCAGATCATGTACAAACGAAATAAAGAATGCAAAATGTTATTTACTGTTAACCAAGTAACTGACAATGACATTGAATTTGAAACGGAAAAAGAAGAATGAAAAAAAAAAAGGAGAGGAAGAACGGAGAGAACAAAAAGAAAAAGGAAGAAAAAAAAAGAAAGAAAGAAAATGTAGAGAAATGACACTAAGAAATCTTTAATGCTCTGGTTAAAAACATTTTAAAAATCCAAGAGATCTCTGAGTAAACATAACTACAATGTACTAATGGAAATGAGGATAACAATACACACGATAGACACTGGAAACCAATATCACAGATGGTTTGGCTCTGTCTTTGAAGTAGGTATAAAGGAAACTCATTTATTTGTGTAAAAAAATACATAATAAGCAACTGAGCAACTAGGAAAAATAAAAGACAAGTTAACAAAACAAACAAACAAACAAACACACAAAACAAACACAAACAACAACAAAAACGGCATGAGCAAATTTACCTGACAATGTCCCAAGAATAGCGAAACATTTTCCGAGACGTACAGAATCTTAAAATCTTTATCCAATGTCATGAAAAAGCCCGGGGCAGCTTCTAACATCAGGCTACTTTCATTTGGCACCAAGGCAGTGGATTCCAAAGCAGTCATCTTTGACTGAGGAACAAGCGAGCTATGTGCTCCAGGTGTCTCTGATTGCCCTCTAACACCCTTTGCTGACAAACCCTTTGAAAGTCTGTCAACAGAGGAACAGCATGGCCTGGACACATCGCTGTCACTATCCGAGTCCACAGTTGTAGGTTCTTGCTGGACTTCTGAGACAGTTTGGTACAAAAATTCCTGCATCCCTCTCTCCAGTCCTTCCTTGTATCTCTGTAGCCATTCCCTTCGGCTCTCAGGATCTTCTTCAGCATTGCTGTCCGTTGACTTCCGCGCAAGAAGGTCCTGTTCCAGCTTCGACAGCACCTCATCCGGCACTTTGATATCGTCCTGGCTGGGCCGGCGTCTGCTCAAAGAACCGCCCACTAGATTGCCGTCATTATCCAGAACGGCTACAGGTTCCTGATCGTCGTCCAGTTCTGCTTTAGGATCATAGTGGGCAGGTATCTTTTTCAGTGAGCGAGACGCCCTAGCAAATGCATCCTCAGTTTCGTCCTTTGAGTCTAAAAAAGAAAACAACAAAAAACAGTGTTGCGTATATTAGTAGACGAAACAGGCAGAGATTATAATTGTGTCAAATTTTGCTGTGTGTGTGTGTGTGTTAAAAAAAACAACAAAAAAACAGGTTGCTTAAAATATCCAATTCTCATCGTATTAAAAAAAAAAAAAAACGCAGAAAGAAATTACCCGTCTGTTACGATTCATTTCCCTATCCATAGGGTATAAATTTAGCCAGTTGGAAAGGGGAGAGGAAATAAATACAATGGCTTGAAATGTGAAAGGTTAGACATATGGATATTCGGCATTTTTTTTTTTTTAATTCCCTGCTTTGATTTCGCGATTTCTTTTTTTTATCTGAGGTTACACCTTTTCATCTTCGCCCAAGACATCCTAAATATCTGTCTCTACCCTGCTTGAGCATATCATTATAGTCTCTTGTTTTCTGATCGATCATTCAGTTCTTTTCAGGGCAGAAATACAGGATACGAATGGATGGACGGGCGGATGGATGGATGGGTGGGAATGGATGGATGGGTGGGGATGGATGGATGGATGGATAGATGGATGGATGGATGGATGGATCGATGGATGGATGGAAAGATGGATGGATGGATGGATGGATGGACGGCCCAACCGACCGATTTTAATTTGCTCATTTGTAGTTGTTTTTCCCCTAGTTTTCGATTTAATCTGCTTGTTTAGGACAGTTATGCTCTTTGTGGACTCTTTAAATAGTTCAATACCTATAAAGTTGCACTGTGTCATTTTACCAGCACGTTTGCTGAAAAAAAGAAAGAAAACAAACAAAAAACCAAAACAAAAGAAGAGAAAAAACAAAACAAAACAAAACAAAAAAAACCAACAACAACAAGAACAACAAAATACCAAAACAAACAAACAAACAAACAAATAAACAGAACAAAAAAACAAAGAGATTAAAATAAAGGATCATATAATTTTGTTACGGCACACATGATATGATTTGAAGCGGTAAGGGTAATTTTTAACGCAGTTGCTGTAAAATACGTATGCAATATTAACACATGAGAAGGGGGAGAAGAGGGGGTAGAGAAAGTGCAGATCGAGAGAGAGAGAGAAGGAATGGTAAAAATAGAGAGATCGACAGATAGACAAACAGGTAAACTATCGATAGACAGACAGACAGAAAGACAGACAGACAGAAAGACAGACAGACAGACAGACACATACATACATACATACATACATACATACATACATACATGCATACATACATGCATACATACATACATACATACATA
>JBCAUA010643619.1:625-15812 GCA_038406235.1 Peronia verruculata
TTCTCTAACCAGGTTTGTGACAAAATTTGGTGTATCTGTAGAAAATGTGGTGGCCACCATAGATACCCCTAAAAGCCACCAAGGCATGCTTCGACCGGACAAGAAAAATTCTGATGCGTTTTTTCCTGATTTCTTAGAGACAGAGGTGTTTTTCTAGGGGTAGCTCCTGGGTGGACTTCTGACAGTCTGTGCTGTTTTACTTTCTCCTTTATCTCCCCCGGTCATTTTCTCAACCCCCTCTTTTCCTCTTTACTCTCTCCTACCTCACAGTCCGTAACGTTTTCTAGACCCAAGGCTGACTTTATTTCATCATTGAAGAATATGGTGCTTCTGCTGCTGATGGTGCTGGATGGGTGGATGCATTAATGGATGGATGATGAGTGGATAGAGAAATGAATGGACTAATGTATAGATGGTGGGTGAGTAGGTCGATAGATGTATGGATGGAAGAACGGACGAACGAACGGACGGATGGATGGATGGATAGATGGATGGATAAATGGATGGATGGATGGATAGATGGATGGATGGATGGACGGGGGGATGGATGGGTGTATAGAATATCCTGAAGAAGAGTCAAGTTGACTCGAAAACTTGGCAGAGTATTAACATCAATATCAAGTTATCAATGTTATTTTTGCTGTTAAAAAAAAAAAAAATGTTCGATTACTTCTTTTATGTTATAAAATGATGATGACGATGACGATGGCCAGGCAACAAAACTCACTTCCACAGGCGACGAGCAAGTTTTAGGTAGATTTTATGCATGACTTTTATCAAAAATAAAAGAACCATGAAAGTTGCTTGTGCTTGTTAATTTAGCAAATAGCCAGAAGAAATTAAATAGCTTTTAAATTATGACTTCATGAAGCATAAAATTGCTATTTTCCAGCATTAGAGCCCATATTGCTTTAGTTTTTTTTTTTTTTCTGATCTTAGAAATGACCCATATGTGACTGAATTTCGTGGGAAAAAATATTCCTTATCTTGGCCACTCATCGGCATTTCCAGGATGAAGATCCTCTGATGGCCGTAATATCATTTTTGCAAAGTTCTTTTTCTCTGATATTTGGCTTGATCTTTCCAACAACTCTTCATTTACAATATCCCTGCCATTACATCCTGAGAATCGTTAAGTAGTATAGACAGGCAGCCAGCAGGCAGAGAGAGAGAGAGAGAGAGAGAGAAAGAGAGAGAGAGAGAGAGGGAGAGAGAGAGAGAGAGTGTGAGAGAGAGAGAGAGAGAAAGAGAGAGAGAGAGAGGGAGAGAGAGAGAGGGTGAGAGAGAGAGAGAGGGAGAGAGAGAGAGAGAGAGGGTGAGACAAGAAGAAGAGACAACCAGATCGACAGACATAAACAGATGGACGTTTGTTTTTTTTTTCTTTTTGAAAGTGGCACGGAATATGGTGATTTCCAGGAGGCTACTCATGTAAAATACTTATGTTGAGTTAAAATTGCGGTAGTTGGCTTGTTACAGAGTGCAGTGGAAGATGGCCAGGCAGCAAAGGAATGATTTGTTCTCACTGCCTGAAGATCTTTGGTCTGTAGCCGGTACTATGGAAAAGGTAACACAGGATGATGATATGATCTATGTCTCACTTCAGTTTTATTTCCTTTCGGACCCTGTCTCCATGGTTAGGTCACTTATAAAAAATGAACATATTAAGCGGTCCTGGGCATCACTGGAAACCAATATAACAGCACTGCTTTCATACTGTGATCTCTATTCCTGTTTTTAAAAAGTGATAGTGCTGACATACATTGTATATGTTTACTGGCAAATAAAAGACAAACATCTCGTGACTGTACTGGATAACATTTGGAACATGATTTAACTACAAAATAATATAAGGAGTGAATCTTTGACATATCAGCCTCTTGATAAGTCTATGGTAACATGTCTTTTGGATGTCATGAGTGTTTGGACCCTTATGTTACCACAATGAACTGTGTGGTAATTGTGGAGCTAAGCATGGCAACTTTAAAAAAAAAAAAAAAAATTATTCATTTATTTTAACATATATCAAAAAAGAAAAAGACGGGCCCCCCCCCCCCCCCCCCCCACCCAAAAGAGACCAAAATACTATGATCTCAATATTCATACGACAAGTATGTGGTTTCAATATTAACAACTTTTCAAGACAAATACACATATAAAAAAAAACAAAAAACATAAAGACATCAGAGCTTTTCATTTCCCAAGTATGAGGCACCTGTTTGTGTAATAGTAACACATGAACAGACAAAACCATAGTAATGATACAGATGTTGAGTACATCAGTTTATTCAAGACTAAGAACAAACAGATGTTCTTCCTTACGACAATGTATAACTGGGCGGAATATACGTGTAACACTTGTAGAAAGTTTTGTATCACAAAAGTGGATGTTCCTGCTCACATATATGAAATAAATCTAGTAGTAATAGTAAAATGTCATTTTACACAAAAAACCTGCATGCTGAAGCTTAATTCCCCAGTTCTAGCTAGTTATCAGTAATGATGTCTACATTAAAATAATTTATTGTAAGTCAAAAGTAAAATAAAACCTAAAAAAGGTGAACGGTGTTCCTTGGCCATAAACATGAATATAAAAAAAGACAAATTACAAGTTGACAAACAACATAAAATAACCAGAACCAAGATATCACAAGATTGATGAATTACTGTTCGTACAATTACTACTGTTAATGAAATCAAAGAACTAATTTATGGAAACTAAGTGATATAAAGAACATAAAACTACCCCTGACTTCCCGTTTACCGATAGATAAATTAGATAATTTTATCTACAAATGAATGTTATACCAGTATTATTTGGTAACATTTAGAGAATCCTGCAGGTGGAAAACTACTTATGTGTTTATAGAGCAAACATGATTAAACACTGAGCCACCAGTTTCAGCAAAAAATTTGTCAACTGAATAGAATGCAGACAAACAATGTGACTTTAAAGTCTATTGCTGCCTGTTGCTTTGCATACATGTAATGTATAATTTCAGTATTGTTAGTTGATGCTTTGCACAAATCCATTTTAGCAATGTTGACATTTAAAAACAACTGGCTAAAGTGAGTAAGTCTTACAATACACAGCACTTGTCTGTCATATAAATACACATAATATCACACACTCCAATTCAAAAGCCCTCTTTAAATGCACAGGCATACTGCGCAGATATGATTTTTTTCTCTTTGTCATGAGCCATTTCAAGATGATCTCAAATGTACATTCCTCACATCTACTGAAGTTCTCATAAAAACTTGTGAATGTCTCTTGCAATATCTGTTAAAAGTAAGCTTCCATCCAAAATGACCATGACAGTCAACAAATTCAAATGCACTCAATGGCACAAGTGCTGTCATGTCAATAATAAGAGCAAATGAAATACAAAGAATCTTTATAAATTTGGAAAAAAAAACAAAAAAACATACCAAGCTTTAATTTCTGTGTATACGTATTGGAGAGATATGTTGCATTAGCTTTTCAGCCACCTGTGGTAGGCTATCTCATGGGAGAGAAACAGCAACTGTGTGAATTTTATCTCTCTGACTACCATGGCCAATTCCTTGGCTTCCTAAACTGATGTTGCTGTACCATGGCCAAAGAACTGAGTTTCAATTAGTTTACATAGTAGTTGGTTCACTAGATCATCTATTCTAGAAAGATTAACCCTTTTTCACCTATCCTATTAATTCACTGGCACCAAAAAGGATGCTACAATTATTACCTTTGCGGGTTTACTGTAATTCACAACGGTCATTCTATATGACAAGAAATAAAGGCCACCTGAATTTGATATGGCAGTCAAAGAGCTAGGGCATGGAATTGAATGTAACAAAAAAAATTGGGATTACATTGAGTAACCACCCTCTTTTTTTTTTCTGACTAAACAATGTGCACTGTAACAGGACAAGATGTCATTTGAAACTGTGTCAAGAAATATTAGAAACCACTTTCACATGCAATATCAAACCTGCAGAGGAATCAAAACATAACATACACAAGAAAAGGCAAATGTTTCACTCCTGTTAAGCATCTTTACAGTTTACCAAGCACAGAGGGTGGCAGAGAAGGAAAAAAATCAATGTGTTCTACATTTCTAGATGTTCCTCGCAGTTACAAGAATAAAATTTAAGAATTTGAATATTACAATGACAAAAATTCCAGTTTTTTTTAAACTACAGAATTATACATAAACAGTAAACTGTCAGTAGGTTCTGGAAAAAAGAAAAAAAAAAAGGAATCACACACACAGAAAAAAATCATGTCAACCACATCAATTTCAGATTATTGAATGGAAACAATATTGATAGTCAAATGGACAAATCAATCATATTTAAAAAAATTCACATCATGTAAAATAAGCTGCAGACTAACCACCTGAATGAGCAAACATGTCTGATATTTCAATGTCATATGTACTATGGGCAGAATAATTAGACATGCATATGGTGGGACACTTACATGATCCCTGTTTCAGGTTGATAATACATGATCAATTTTATTGTCAAAAATGGGAATGTGAGGAAGTAAAAATTATGTAATATTACATTCTTATATTCTAAGGGAACAAACTACAAGAATGTGTAAGTATCTCCTTAAAGTAGAAGAATAAAATTCAACATCATAAACAAAAAACAAAAACCAAAACCATAATTATGAAATTTAAGTAACTGTAAATACACATTTACATTTGTTGTAAAAGTTTGTAGAATAGGACAATTATTATAAACTTGAAAATGATCAAAAATGTAGGACGGCACTGAGAGAAATTTACATAAAACATAATTTCACATTCAAGAACTGTTCCTAGGATTCATACTTGCACATATAAAGAAGAAAAAGAATGCTATATGTAAAACACAGAAGTCTACAACCACATAGAAAGATTGATCAAACTTTTTCTCTGTTTTTCTCCACATAGAAGTTTTTGCAATCTCACAGTAAATAGGTTATTTTCAGAAACATGGATTCAGATGTTCTTGCAATTATCTTTAGAAAATATTTTACATATATGAACAATTTCTGAATGGGATTTAAGGAGATGTGAATATATGATATACTGAGACTTTCTGGAGATGAGCGGTAGGCATGGGAGATTGGGTATAAGATTGCATCAAAATTTTACAATCCTATGGCTGTTAAAAGCACTTAATGTAATACATAAAGAGAAGGTAGATTTAGAAGGCTGAAATATGAATCAGAAACTTTCATTTCTTCATTTTATAACTATGCTATCTTCAAGTTGTTATCAAGAGTTGCATTTGTTGTTAAATTTGACAGGGCAGAGAGACTAGCCACGATCTGTTCACCGAGGAAAACAGCTATTCAAACAGGAATATTTGTGATATCAAAGTGTCAGCTATTTCATGGTTTGAATTTTGTTTTTAAGGTCTTGGTTACTCTATTCATTTTAAAAAGATTAATCTCATTATCACTAATGACCAATGGTCTTTACCTTCAGACAGCTATGAATGTCATAAAGAGATCAAGAATTTTGAAATTGTTTTCTATATGTTAAATGACATGGGTGGTAGGTTGGTTAGTTCATTGGTTGTATAACTGGTTGCTTGGCTGATCAGTTGATCTAGTCGGATTGCCCAGTAATGTTGTCCACATTATCAGGTTGGTTAAGAGCAAACCAGGAGTTTTGAGATGGGCCAATATTTCGCTAAACTTCTGGCCCTTGTATTTTGCATCGTTCAAAACTGTGAAAATGTTGACTCATGTTCTGGACAGGAACTATGGCTTGTCCAGGACTCGTTGATCAACTTCAAATAGAACAGACACAATGTATTAACATAGCAATGGCAACAGATATGTGAGGCTGTTAAAGGCTAAAACTTAAGAATGTGATAAGGGGGGGGGTGCGTCCTGAAAAATGGATTTTGTCCCAAAAATGTGATTTTGCACTTTCGTTTTTTTCTGTGTGTAAAAGTGATTGTTTTTATTATGAAAGATAGGCTATTTAACAATTACCATCAAACTTGGCATGTACAGATTCCAAGAGAACAGTGGAAAAAAATCAACTTTTTCAAACTGTTGCCATGGCAACACCACCATCTTGGATTCTGGCATCTCTAAAATGGCTAACTTCAAAATAAATCTAGTCTGCCAAATTTTAACACAACTTGACATCCAAAAAGTTAAGTATTTTCAGGCCCTTTGTATGTAATAGAAAATTTTCTTGAAATTTTTTAAAATGCCATGTAACAAAATTTAAAATTTCATCTTTTTTTCTCTAGTTTTTTTTCTTAGTTTCTCTAAAACTTACGAACGGAATGGGACATGCATAAAAACACGTTTTTTGGTTTTCTTGAGAATATGATGTATGCCAAATTTGGTGACGATCAGTTTAGAAACAAAAATTAGATAGCAAAATACTGACAAAAACCGGGGTTTTGAGAAAAACCTGTTAAAAGTTTTTCTTCAAGGAGAATTTGACATGGAGAGTTTTTTTTTAATTCAGATTTTCGTCACAAAACAACCTTTTGTGCACATACTAGTCCTCTCTCTATGACTTTGTGTCTTTTTTTGCCTCCTCCTGGCTTTCTGGGCATAATTTTTCATGAATTTTTTCCCTAACCCCCATCATTATAAGGTCTTCAATAGAGCCACTTTTGGGTTCTTGGGGGCCTATATATGGTCTTCATATCCTATTTTGTTCAAACCAAGAATTTCTTGGCCTTTACGTGGCATACAGTCCACAACTAAGCTCTGAAATAGCTGAAGTAAAGGAAAGTTCTACTATTTATAAGACATGAAGTTCATTCTAGAGTATCTACTACTGATAATCTGCATGATCAGCAGTTTAATTAACCTCATAGTGGTCATCCAATGTCCATCCATGGCACTGGAGTTCATGATTTTGTTAAATGAGGTCATAATCAAGTGTTTTATACATTCTTTGCCTATATAGTATCAAATAGTGATGATCTACAACTGCATGCAGCAGCCAGGTGGAGCTAAATTCTGGCTCATAGTAAGCCAGGAGTAACCCTTGAATGACCATGGGTCAAACACGTTAGAATGGAAATATCCACTTTTTGATACCAGTTTAACACACAGAAAAGACCAACCTGTCAAGACAAAACAAAAGCCCAAAATCGCATTTTTTTTTTTTTAAAATCCAGATTTCAGGAACCCCCCCCCCTCAAATGGCTTCAACTTTTACTTCTATTAATACTGTTCGCTTGATGAGAAATCATTAGCCTCTAAGAACTAACTGGCTAACTCACACATTTATAAAACATGCACTTGATGAACAATCAAACAATATCCCTAAAAGTAACACTGGTACAATGAACACTAAAGCATCTCATATAAATTGTACTGTTTCAAAGTCTAAATTTACAGGCTTGAAGCAGCTTGGACTTTTGTGTACTAGTGTAATGGGTAACTGTTTCTCCCTCTCCTTTCAGTTTCTTTTCTTTTCACCTTTCTGTCACTTTTTTCCTTCTCTCCCTCAACTGTTCAATCTACAAACTCACGGCCAACTTTCAAGAATCAGACATCTTAAGACAAATATGTGTAAAGATTCAAAATTGACCCAGAAAAAGAAGTACAAGCAATTTAATCCTGATTTATATATAGGCATTACCTCCCAAAAGGAATTGTGCGGCTGGCTGGTGACCAGGCTGGTTTGTATTCTTCTTCCATCATCAATCGCTTAGCTCTCTTCTTCTCCAGCTTGGTTTTTCTCTCCTGGGGAAATTGGCATACAGATGAATAGTGAGGCAAACAGAGAAAGGCAACAAATAAATGCTCTTACATTTGACAGTGGACAAGGAACAAGGATAGTAATCATATGTACCTCAAGAAAAACCGGGAGAGCTTCTGCAAAAAGACCCATCTTCCAAATCTCAGTTTTAATTAACATCTACATAATCAGACAGCACATGGCAAGAAATGAAAGACAGTTATCGTGACACCTGATTTCAAGTGATGAATGTAAATATTTATTATTCTCTGTTTAACCATGTATTATTTTTGACCTATGGGGCTGTACAGGTTTAAAACAGGGGCAGGTCCTTAGGCAGGATTTTGGCTTCAAAATATCAAAGCTGAAATAATGTGCTTTTTAATGATTTATTCATTCACGTAAATCAAGCAATTTGTGGCATATGTGTGTGGGTGTTTGGGGGGGAGGGGTCTGGTCTGGATTGTGAAAATTAAAATTTGACAACTATAATGAAGTCAGTACAGAACATTATATAGGTGCAAAAATTGGTGACATGATCAAATATGCTGAAATTATATCACCTTTGTGAGTAGAAATTAAAAAAAGAAAAAAGGGTAAAGAGCTCATAATGTGCTGAAAAGTGAATTTGTATGAAAACTGTTCTATTTTTTTACTTCTTTTACCATGGACTCACAGTATATCTCATCAAAGATTTTTGCACAGGGGGAGAAGTCAGCTGCGATAGAGAGGGACTTTATTTGCATCTTAAAGGTAATTAAAAAAAAAATAATAAAAATAAACAACACTTCTTCCAATTCTGACATGTATGAGATGGTCTGAATACTTTTATTTTGACTATTCAACCTTCACAAATCTTTAAATAAATTAGAACTAATTACAAAAAAAAGTTTCTATCTGTTCTTTCCAATAGCAAAATAAACACTGAGAACACATCCCCACCCACTAGTTCCTTGCATAGGATTTGAGAAATTTCTTCGAGATATTTATAGAAATAGTTTTGCCATGCCAATTTGCCCTTTAACTGCTCTAACTTTGCAGGTAGAGAAACAGTGCACAGCCAACACAAATCAGCTCTTTCTACAAATTTCTAGACTATTTCTTTTCATATTATGACTCTTCCTAGCATAGCCTATTATTTGAACTCTCAAACATCTGCATCATATAAACTTAGCAAAAATGAATCTCTTAAATGCCTCAGTAAAGCTCCTGATTTATAAATCTGTCATGCTTGATCTCAAGGGCCAAAATCTTTAATGAATAAAAATGGACACCAAATGTGTCAAACATTGGACAGAGTAGAATTGGCTCAGATAGCTTCAATTGGCATCAATAAAATCTCCAGCTATGATTTCAAACCGGTCAATAATCACACCCATAAATAGCTGCTTCTAGACCACTTAATGCAATCACAAAACCTAGAACACATGAAATTTAGTTTAAATTTATGGGCAGCATTTTGCAGTGGTGTCTGCAGCTAACACAAAAAGTGTGTTATATGGATCAGATTGCCTGCTATGAGTGGCTTCTTACACCAACTCATGATAAACTTTAATGCAATTCACTTTTTGAAAAAGCCATCACACAGCAATCTAGTTGACTGAACCATATATCATGTAAAACTTAGCAATATCTCTGACACTTATCTGTAGAGGTTTGAATGTAAGATTTATTTTCTTAACTTGAGAGAAAAAAAAATCACTGTACACCTTCTCATACGAAACTGGGTAAGCTTCTGTCTGTGAACTATTTATTTATTTCATTTGAATCATTTTTTTTTTGGTGTGTGTATTTGGGTAAAACTGGTGTCATATACAATTCTTAAGTGTAGCAACAATAAACGTTGTGGTGTATAACACCACCGCTGAGCTGTGTCAATAGAGAGCACCCTGACCTGGAGTTCTTAACAACTCAAACATGGCACAGGTTGGTGTCATAAAAGAATAAAACTTGTTGACAGCAAATAATACAAAAAAATTGTCAAATGCTTTCACAATGTTATCTAGGCACTTCTGGGTATAATTCTCTCTCCTGTCTTGTATTGAGGGACAATTGGCAAATGCAAAAATAAATATGATTCATGCTAACTGTGAGATGAAGTGTGAGGTTTTAGTCTACACGAGAAGGCAAAGGAAAAAAGAACGCGTGGAGTTAATATCCCAGTCACAACCAAAGTGATCATCATATTGATATTCTGTCATCAATTTTTCACCTCTAATTTTTCTTTTATAAACAATACATGTTTTTAATTGTATGCTACAATAATAGAGAAAAAAATACATTTCTGAGTTTTTTTTTTTTTAAATTAGTTATTTTCTATGGTCATTTTGAGGCAGTTTCTTTTTATATCACAGCTTCCACCACAGAACTGTGAACTAGTGTGAATGACAGGTATTATTAGACAGCCATACTTGTCATTTGCTAGTCCATACCTAATGATTAAGCTGTTACAGTGGTATAGCAAAACATTGTCTGATTACGTGAAGCATTCAACAATAAACATGGTGCACAGTGAAAATTTTCAAGTTGCAGTTATTAGCAGATTCTGAAACCCTATAAATTTCTGAACAGAATGAAGTTTTAAATTTTGTAAATAGCTTTACTAGGTGCTGAGATATTGCATTTTAACTGATGGGGGATTAGAAAACTATGAAAACAAGACAATGTAGTTACAGCTTTCATTTTTATTTTTTACACTTTTAAATTATAAAATTGCAACTAAACCCACAATAGACTTCTAGACTCGAAAACTGCTGAATCGATGCATCTGACATTTGACACACAACATTTGTTCCATATGGATCTGTGTTTCTATGAACATCCCCCCCCCCCCCTTCCAAAAAACGTATTATCTTGCTGTTATTGTACATATGTGGTAATAATTAAATAATAAACTCGCGAGGGTGCTTGATCCGCATTGTACGTTCGACAGTATAAAGTGTTCAAAACGCGTTTTCCTGGAGTAACATTTAGTTTAATCAACCAAGATACCAACAATGAGGTGTGCATGCTTGCTAAACACTTTAAGTTGCAGGGCAGTATTGGTTTATTTTAAAAAATCTCCCACAGAGGCTGTGGGTTCTCTTCTAGTTTTGACATAAATCATCAAACATTGCATATTCAGCTCTCACCAAGTCAAAACAGATGTGCAGTTATCACAAATGAACAACAAACATGTGAAATGGCAAATGCCTTGTTAAAAATATTATTAAAGATTTCAGTCTTAGATCTATATGATTTGCTGTAGGCCTAGATCTATGGAAGCGATTTAGATTTGCCTTTGCACTTCAAACACTGGATCTAGGTGAAGATAGACTATGTGCAGCAAATGGTGTTGACTAGATCTAGAATATTAAAAGCACAAAAACATAAGATGCACTATATCTTTATCAGTCTTTTATCTCTTTTTTTTATCTCTTGGTAGAAGATTTAGATCTAGATTCTAGTGCATTTGACTTGGGATAGATCAAAATCTAGATGTTCCTTGGATCCTCTCCATCATTCGATTCCTATCAGCATTAGAGCTATCTCCAGTGAAAAATTCATTCATAACTTCCTGCAGATCGCTTTCTCCTACAATTCAAGTAATATTACACCTTCTGGTTTCATTTCATAGAGATGCAATCTACTGATACATAGGCTGTGCTGAAGCAGATGGGCCTTCATTCGCCATTTTCCTTGTAAACAAACACGCTAGCAGCTCCGCAATATCTTGAGGTTATTCATTTAAAGTATTCAGAATGTAACAGCCTTTAAAAGGTAAAACAGATGTATTTTTTTTTTTTTTCAATGTGCAGGAGTTTAAATGAGCACGCTTTAATAGGACAGCAGTAATTGTCAGGAGAATTGGTGATAACAATAAGGCACTGACACCATGGATGTCAAGTACACCTCCACTAATCCTGATTTGAAAACTTCGAATGTAAACAATTTTATATTCATGCATACTACTCATCAGTGGATAGCCCTGTGGTGACTTAGTAAAACAGGCAAACTGATCCATTATAAAAGAACTGGATTTTTAGGATAAATTTTCGATGTAGCTTCACAAAACCCTTTCAACAATGCTTTTCGGTGTTGAATTTGAAGAAAAGTTTTGGTGGGATGAAAAACAAATGTTTAAGGAACACTCTGGTTCCAAAATCTCCATAGGCCTAAAAGTCGACCTGATCTTGCTTTTTTTTTTTTCATCATTACTCAAAATGAATGCCAGTGACATGTGCCCTGTTGTTGCTGAGCACTTCACACTTGTCTTTACAAACTATGTTGTGTCCAACAAAAGTACTATCATTGAGAATAGATGAGAAATACTGGATCATATAAGTCACAAATCATCATAGCTGGAATAAGCCATTTTCAGTTTTCTTCTTCCTCTTTACTGACCAATTTATTGTAATGTTACATTGCTCTTCATCTACAAAGACTGTAATAGATCTTACTCATCATCAAACATTGATAACTATAATCATAAATGGCATTGGAGGAAGGGAACGACAGACTGGAGGAACACTGAAGCCAATCTGTGTAACTGCTACTACAGCACCAACGCAAAAAATACCTGCATAGATAAAAAATGAAAACAGAATTCAATTTCTCCACATATTCTGCTTTTGAAGTGTCCTTACAATGTTTTTTTTTCTGTTTGATAATGAGATGTTGTTGCAAAGAAGAGAGGATGCACTTTCAAATATAACTTTACCTTTTCTTCCACCCAGTCATTGTAGCGTTGCATGGCTTCCTCTTCTTTCCTCCTCAGTTCATCTTCCTCTTGTTCTTTCAGAGTCCTTTTCATATTTTCCTCTTTCTTTTTGTTGCGGATTTGCTGTATATGCTCCTTTTCTTTCTTTGTCTTCCTATTTTGTCAAAAAAAAGAAGAACAGAAAAATATAGGCTTGTGAAAAAAATGGATTCAACACATGCAAAAAAAGAAAAAGGAGAGGGAAAGAAAGATGAAAAAGAAAGAGAAGAATGCAACAATACAAGTGATATAGCTATGTAAATTATCCATGTAGTGATTTCAACCAGCTGAGAATGTCTTATTGTGAGGCTTGTGACAGAGCAAGTAAATAATAGGCACTATATCTGAAGCATACACAAGTCACTTCCTTGACACAGTATCACAGATAATTAAAGATATCAAAACCAAAAGAGAGAAGCATGACTCTTCTTAAACTGACAAAGGAACTGACTGCCACATAAACAATCTTCCAGTCCATTCAATCAAGTGACCATTGGTATTTATATGAAACATTTAACACACAGATGTCTTGTGGCCAGTCAGAATAGGGCGTAAGCTGCTGAATAGAAATCAGGGGCTGAATAAGACAAAGATGGTCTATATCAATGCCTTTATATTGCAGAAATTGTAAGAACATTCATTTCAAAATACTGCTATTACGGGCAGATTATATATATATCAGTGTGAGCTGACTGTATAGATTTTAGTTTGTTTTTTGCCATTCTCCTCTTGATTTTACCCGATGCTGAGGGGTCCCATCCTGTCTTTTCAATTTTCAATATCTCTCGCTACAGACAGGCTAGCCTTACACCACTTTTTCCACCGCATGAAAGTGCAGGAATGAACTCATTTGTTAGTAAAAAAAAACAAAAAAACCTTACAACTCATTTTGAGTGGCTGACACACATGATATTGATGAATTTGAACTCTCTCAGAATACATATTTGAATATATTGAATTATGCGTTTAATGACTCAATCGTAATTTGTATAATATTCAGATAGAATGACCAATAAAAAAGGGCAATATATTCTCTTGCTACATTATATCCATGCATTGTCACAACATGCCCTCATCTGTAAATTCTTCCACAACACAAATATTATGCTCTGATACCATGAGAAAACTCTCAATATGTCATTTGTGTGAATTGGTATAACAAATCACTATCATGATGATATACTATGCCCTGTAACAGTGCAAAAACCTTTCCACACATGACATTATGCCATGGGTATGGCAAAAATCTAAAATTTCACAATCTACAAACAGCATTTCTCTGAGAGATTCCAGTGACAGATAACACTCTTGCTGTCTTATTAGATGAAACCAATTTCTCAAATAGCAGACACAAGACATGATAGTAATTAAATAAGACATCAACAACATGCTTTTTGTTTATATCTTTCCAAGCACAAATTATATGTGGACATGAAACTAGTGAACTAGGACAAGAAATCTACTTGCCATCCTCTAAATGCTGTCTCTCTATCCTTGCGTTTCTCATATTCTTCCCTCTTCTTTTCTTCCTCTTCTCGCCTCTTCTCCTCTTCCTTCTTGTGAAGTTCTCTTTTGATCATGCTGTCTTTCTTTTTCTTCCATGATTCAAATGACTGAAAAAAGGACAGACACAACAGGTAAAAAAAAGTTTATTCATCAAAAAAACAAAATCTATGTGCTGATGCAGTACACAATCTAGGAAGTTTCTAAGTAAAGAGCTTACCAAGCAACAATACTGACACATATGCATTTTAGTGAAATACAAAAATCACTAGGAAAGTGAACAATCAAATTCTTGAACTGCCAGTTGTAGACCCTATCTACCAAAATTCTGTGAAAATATTAAACCTCAGACCTAGTTTTAAAAACAGTGATTGCTGACACTGAGTTCATCCATGTCAGCCCACACTTTCTTTTTGCTTCAACCCACATAATTTAGCTTTGGTGACTCTTATCACCAATTTGATTCAAATCACAGATTTCTTATCTATTTATTTCAGTGGGATACCAACAACCTGGTTCCTTATTACAGCCATTGTCCCCAAATTCTAAGTGAGAGAGGAGCCATAAAGAGCTGGGAATCAGGGTTTTTTTTACAAACCAAGGGAGATAACCGAATATATCACAGATATTTCTGCTAGAGAATCCAGTCACCAGGAAAGAAAACAAAGGCTCTTAGACATCAAAGACCATGCAACTGATTTGATCACTGTCTTGACTGCTTTGATGAGTTAATTGTTACAGTTCATTAAAGATTTATTTATGCAAATAAGAACAGCTTTCCCTGTTATGTGTATGTTTTGCAATGAGCAGTTCTTGACTATTTTTGGTTTATAACTTGACCAATAATGCCCAGCTTCTTTCAGGGGACGCAGTGGCTCAATGGGTATGGCGTCTGCTCATGGAGCAGCCGGGATCGACTCACGGGTTCTGCACGCGGCGATGACAGGACATGAAAGTCGAAAACCCGCATTTTTTTCACTGACTCAATGGTCCCTGGCTTCCTGTGGGTAGGGAAGCCCAACGTCTAGCCTTCCCAGGTAAAGACAAGATATTTTGGAGGTCCCGTGTGTATGTTACGCACGTTAACTCTTTAAGACCCATCGGACGGTGGCACCGTCCGAGGGTCACGTTCATTACGCCCGGCGGACGGTGGGAGCGTCCGGTAATGTTTAATTTCTTTCGTTGCTCTAACGCCATTTTTTCGTATTTTGCTTCACTCCATTTTCCAATCCAAGTTCTATAGTTAATA
>JBCAUA010643728.1:0-15811 GCA_038406235.1 Peronia verruculata
AATAAACAAATTTCATTTTTATCTAATAAGTATCTGCTTGACTATGCATTCATACTCAACGCATATGACTTAGATCTCGACTATACATTTTGATTGAAAGCTGAGCCGTGTCTAGACCTAGGCTAGATCTAGATCGCATCTCACTTCAAGATAGATCTTATGCATATGATAAGATTTATTGGCATTTTGCCAGTCATCCAAATCTAGATCTAGATCTAATCCAGTATCAATACCTGATTCCTAATTACACACTTTCGTAGATTTTAGCAAATGAGTTCAAAAGCAAGTGAACGAGACAGCGAGAGCACAATGGTGATCAGCGAGGCAGAAGGAACGGTCTCGTGCCACTGGCCAAAGCGCCGTACAACACGCTGTGCAGCTACCTCAAAACATGTGCTAACATACCCTATGTATCACGGAAATCTCATTTGATTCGTCAGTGAGGTTCCGTTCTATTATTAGATCACGAACGCCATTTTATCGACCAATGACAGCCAACCCAGGGGGGGGGGGGGCATTTTCTGTGTCGGGTTCTGTCAGTCTGAATGGTAACAGGGCTGTGGGCCGGGTGTCGGTTTCTGTCACTCTAAACCTTAGGTGGCGGTCTCAGGCGTGTCAGTTTCTGTCGGTTTAAACACGAAAGGGTTAAACAGATCATCTAACCAGTGATTCATCACACAGTATAGCTCAACCTTGACCTATATAACTACTCAATTCATATGAACACTTCAGGTGGCCATGAAAATTAAATGATACTTAGTGATAATATTAATTTGTTAATCAAGATCAATGTGACATTATTCAAGAATATATTTCGACAGTGTGGGGTTTGCAGACATGGTGCTATATACTACAAGAACATACTTAAAGATATTTGAACTGGTTCTGCATTACTGGCACAAAGTTAATCAATCAACTGAAACGTGGCCAGAGTTAAATTGGCAGTAAGATTTAATAGTAAACAGTATAATATTGCTACATTACCAAAAGATAAGAGTACTACAATTACTCTGTACAAAGTCGGTGGTCTTACCCCTTCCTCATGACATAGCCATAGAAAGAGTTGAGAATGCATTTGTGGGCCAACTGCAGTGAATCATACAAGACAACCAAACCATTGGCTCGCTTGATCTCGGCTGCATCATTTTTCTTCTCCGCATCGCTCAGCTTGTTTTTCCAGACCTTGGTTAAACCTAACAAGACATTTAAGCAATAATACTTTAAAGATGTGCTCATGTAACGGTAACCATAATTTTTGTCACAGCCATTCCACAACAGCTCCAGTTAGTTCTAGCAGTTTGAGAAAATAAACAAGAGCTCTCTAAGGCAAAGAGGACCTACAATATCATCAGTCCCACAAACAAATGGCCCAACTTCTTTGAGAATATGGCAATATGAATGTTATCTTTATGTAGCAGACAAAACAAAATAACAACTGTTAAATTAGGGTACTTGTGTAATGGTAATTCTGGCTGGCATCATTATTCAAACCTCCAAACAAAGAAATTATTTTGGTCATAACGGAATGACAGAGCCAATTCGCCTGAAAATCAAGTCAACTTTACAAAAATGATTTCCACGACTTTCAGTATGGTCTCATGGAATTCCTTTGTCATATATGTAACCTCTAATAATATAAAAAAAATAATAATAATAATTTAAAAAATATTTAAAAAATAAGAACAAAAAGAAAAAAAAAATAGTCATCTGTCCTCCATAATGTAAAGATGGCCCATTATCCAGAAACATTTTGCACATGTTAGACAGCTGTAAACGAGTAAAATTGCCTTTGATCTTACCTTTGAACTCATATCTCCTGTCTCTGAAGGCCCTGACTGTGTCCACATAGAAAGAATTCTCGCGTTGGCAGATGGTGGCTGTCCGTTCCTCCATCCGAGTGGTGTGAACTTTCTTATAGGCCTTGCGACAATAGTCTGCCAGTGAAGAAAAATGACAATATAATTAGACCTTCCAAGGGAAAAAGAGATAACTATTGTTTTTCATCTTATATAATGACTGTCTCACACCCTCGGTTTGAAAATTTGTTTCAAATATATATTCTTTAAATTTCAGACTGACCATTGAATTCCTGTGCAACAATTACTGCAGTTCTGGTAATAATATTCATGGCTACAAATTTATCAAAATTTCATGATTGAAAATGGAGGGAAACACTCCAGCAGGGCAGAGTCAAACAGCAAACCATATAATTTTATTGTTGGACTGGCAGAAAGCAGGCAAAAATCTTGGTAGAAATGATGAAAATGAGGTCACATATAAGGCTATTATATCTCTGATGCTTGTAATTCTGACACTGCATTACTTTGTTTCAAACATACTAGACAAAACCAGACCTTGGTTTTTACGATACTGGATATACTTGGTCAGTTTGCCCAACAATTATGGCACAACAATGTCCCCAAATGGACATGCGCAAAGCTGAGCGATGCCCTGAAGGTCATAGAAAAGAGAGGGATAAAAGGAGCTGGTTGCCTGGTTATCTGTGGCACCCTCATCATCTGACTTCTAGATTATAAAATAAACAACAGTTATGGGTCTTCTAAATTAAAAGGTATTAATTCTAGCTGGTCATAAATGTACATGCTTGGGTTTGGTTATCATAAGCTAGTATAGATCTGCTTTGTTGTTGGAAAAATGAGATAAAGATTTTCGTCAGTAGCTGATAGAATAAATTCAGTGGAGAAAAAATCATAGATAAGTCAACAGAACCCTCAAATTCACCTGCTAGTCTTTTCTTCTCTATGGCTGCTTGTTCCTCTTTCGGCAGCTGGTGAAAGGCTCGAGGGGGTCCATCAGGATATTGAGGGGGAAATTTTTCATTCTCCAGTTGTTGCTGAATTCGATAAAACTCATTTCTTGTTGCAGGCACTGGCAGAGAGAAGGTCAACAGAAGAAGAACAGAAATTTTAAGAAAAGATAATTACAGAAACATAAAGAAAACAAAAAGTTAGTGATGTTCAATTAATCAATGCTCCTTGTCATGAGAACTAGCAGACACATTTTTCAGTGGCTTCAATTCTATGACAACTCAAACACTTTGTTTCTGAATGGCAATATATTAAGCAACTCTTCATCTTAACTGTTTCACATCACACCGTCCTAGTATTGAGGAGCACCAATCGCAACCTCTACTGTCATGTCACATAAGTCTTGAGCACACTGCGCTGCAACTCTCCACACCGTTCTGCACGAGTATTGAGTCTCAGACTTTCACATTTTTTATTTTTTTGCATTGTAATATTGATGTGCATTGGTATTTTTTTTTTTAAGGTACATTGCTGTAACATCACATTTCATCTGGCAAAAAATATGAAATCAAGAATTTGTGTTTATGCTTTTCAGTTGTAAGAAAACGTCAACTCACACAAAAATGGTGCGTTTACAGGGAATTTATTTCCAAAATCAGTAAGTCAGGAGAGGATTTTGAATTTGGGCAAAGCACAATGTGATAAAGCTAACAGATGTCACTATCTGATCTATGAACCATTCATTAAAGGAATAAAACAAATAATGAGCTCAACTGCACACTCTTACTCTGACAAGCTGTCAGTACCAGCATTTCGTGGTGGGGCACTAACAAATGATGGAGAATAAAGTTTGACATAAGATATAAAACTCACTGAACTCTCCTCTCCACATCCAAGGCATGTTGCGTTGACATCTGGCACCAGGCTTGTTGAAGTCGCAAGCAGCACAAGTTTCCTCATCCACGATAGCAGGCGGCTGCGGAGTAGAGGGACAAACTGTCACTGCTCTACCAAAATGGCTGAAGTCACTTTTAACACGTTTGAGATATTAACAAAAAAATGTTTATAGGACGAGTCATTTGGTGAGCTACGCGATTATGATAATATTGAATTAATAGATAATTATATTGATCCACCTTCTTTTTAAATGGCATTTTCTGACAACTCTCATCCTTGGGAATACCTTAAGACATCAGCTGCACTTCGACACAAGGAATTATGTTATTCAGCAGTAATGACATACTAAAGTGTAAATTTAAACAATGAACACAGCAGGATTTAACACAGTACTGTAAAATTTCAGTTACAGTCCATTGGATAAAATTGTAGAAATTTGACATCAGAGATATGTTGAGCAAGTTGCAGTAATTTTTCATGAGTCTCCCTTGTTCTTATGCTATTCATGACATTGAAAGTCATGCTTGCTACATGTCCACTATGTCTCACACCAACTGTGAAAAAAATATCCTTTACAGGACAAATAAAGTCAATCTAATCTTATTTCAAAAAGTGAAATCCCTTTTCTAAAGGCTGAATGGAAAATTCAATACAAAAAATGACATGATGTTCATGATTAAAAAAAAAAATCACAGATAATATGACAAAAGATCTTAACTTGGTCATAGGACAGAGATAAAACACCCAAAATGTCAGAGGCTACAACAGTGCCACACTGAAAGACTAACCAGCAATCTGGTCGGGGGTAGCAGAGGCTTCTTAAAATTCTGCTTATCAATACATTCTTAATCGGGTGGCATTGTGGCCAAGGGCTTAGGCATTTGCCTCCCGATGACTGTGTTGTGAGTTCAAATAGTATTGGGGAATGGAGAAGATTATAACCTATCTGTTTTCGGGTTGTTTTTTTTTGTCAGTATCTCAACAGTCCAAGAGGCAAGGTCTAGCCTTCTCAGACAGGGGCAAATATATAGGTCCATGTATACACTAGATGTGTGGGTAAGAGAAACTGTGACAATTTCAATCAGCTGAGGAGTGGGCAGGACTATTCTGCCTGGCAAAATTTCCAAATTCAAAATTTTTATCCATAAAAGTTACTTTTATCAAACTGGACAAACAATGAAAGCTGAGATAATCCCACTCTCTCAGAATTTAAAAAAAAAAACAATGTAGGTAAAAAGTTTTAATCAGGAAACACAGATGCCAAAATATGCACTATAATGACTTCCGAACTACAATATAGCCACTTAAGGCAGCTGAAAGTGAGAGAATGCCTATAACAGAACAGAGGCCTGAATCTACCTGCAGTCGATTGGTGAGGATGATGTTTGGATACATAGCGCCAACATCCAAGTGGTAGATGATAGGATTTTCGAGTCGGTTCGGACAATCTCGCAACTGGATCAGTTTCTCTTTCACATCGCCACAAACCTGGAAAGGCATCATTTTTTTTTTTTTTTTGTACATAACATCATTTCATCCAATATCCCACTGAGTCAGCAATATCTTCATGTTGTGTCCTACTACAATGCTTTGGCATTTCCATGATTTTTCATAACCTATATTTAATGAATGATGTTAGTAGCTCCACATTTCCTTTGTTAAGATCAGATCTATCTAACTATAAAGTCAGTGTCTTTCCATGTACCATCATCTTTGATAAAACTTCTGTTTCTTCTCTCAAGCAAACAACAAGTCAATCTTTTTGAGTACAGATAATGTGTCATGTAATGAATATGTCATTTTTTAGACTGAACATCATTGCTAACACTAACAGCATCGAGTACAGTCTAATTCAAGACCCTGTAGGAAAAGCATTGGTCTCATTTTGTTCAAATTTGATAGAAATGCCTCAAGGCAATGGTCTATAAAAATTTTGCACTCTTTTTGAAAGAAAATTCCAGATCTATTTCAGTAACTTCAAATGTGACAAGCATTCTGCGAATAAATGTCAATTAATCATCACACAATATAAAAATGTAAAACAAATAACAAATGCACTTTACAATTTCAATTTCTTTAAATATCAATAAATAATCCTACAGCTGTAGTTTTATCACAGAGCAAAACTATCTCAGTCATTGTCAATACTTGAAAAGCCCAAATCCCAAATCCAAAACCATGTATCTTAATCAGTAAGGCAAGGACTTTCCCATGATAAGACACCCCCCCCCCCCACCTCAATCCCCTTTCTATGGAACCATAGCAAAACTTTTCTATCTTCCTGAAAACAAAGATGTTAGTCTTAACACAAAATGTTGGACATAGACTCAGTAGAACAATCTGCAATTCCTCCAATCTTTGATGACAACAATCCCAAACTTTGAAACCAATTTTTCAGAAACTTTATGGTTCAAAGTAAGTCTAATTTGCTTCTATGTCAAAACTATCCTAATTTACCATATAATACATCATTTCGGTAGGTTTTAGCAAAAACACTGCAGAAAAGGATAGGACAAATCCACTGATCATAGGTGATCAAAATCCTTTGTAAACAACATCTACAGGCTGATATATACATAGTTCAAGGACTTCACCATCAAATTACTCTTTTACAATACTCCCTAATAATCTAGATTCAGGGACTTTCCTAGAGGCTCCTGATTTTCATGGAATATTCAGAAATGTATGCTACCTGTGGTTACCTGTTCAAAATTGGTCACTGTGGACAGAGGAATTTTTTCCTCTTCCTCTATCGCATGTTTCAGTGTTCTCTCCACGGCATCGTGCAGGGTCTGGAATGCAGCTGGCACCATTCTGAAACGGCAGGGAAGATCTGAGCGGAAGACGCCAGACTCCAAGGCTTCCACATGACCACCCACATAGGTCTCAGAATCCAGAACGTGGCCATCAGCAGTCATTTTATTCAGTACCGATTCCTGTTTGTTGGGGTAGATAATGTTGGCATGGTAGGCTTGGACCATCAGCAGAGTTTCACACAGGGTGCCAGAGCCTTTCCTCAAAACCTGGAAGTGTCCATTGGAATTGTTAAGACGAGTCCGATACATATTTAAATTAAAAATATAAAGTCTGAATGATGGAATTAAATATCGTGTATGTTATCATTCTTGAGACAATACAAACAGAATTCAACTTCTTTTTTTCTTCATTTTTTTTGCTTTAAGTCTTCTTGATCTTTACTGTCAGTGATATGATTTAAGGAAGTACCATACTGAGTAAAAGAACAAGGAGTCATTACAAATCATAGATAAACCCTTGCAATAAAAAAAAAACAGCAATGCTTTAAAAAAAGACATATGCATGTGTAAAAATGCCTTTATCACAGGCCTTTGCTGTTTCACACTTTGCTTATAAACAATTTAGACACAAAAATTGATAATATTGTATGAGTGAACATAACACAGTTCATGTAGATGCAAGAATACTCACAGCTCAATAAGCTTTGATCAAATTGATACACACTGATTGGTTTTAAATATGAAATCCATTATGTGACATGTCATCAGTGCCTCATGATAGTGACTTAGCAGTTTCAGCATTTCTGAGATATTTGGAAAAAAAGTTTTTACAGTTCAAGTTATCTAAGTGATTTCATAATGATTCTGTTGAATCACTAAAGAATTCTCTACTGAATGCAAATTTAGTGGGTACAGTCATGTCACAAAGTTATCAGGACTTGCAAAACCCATCTTGCAAGATAGTGTATAAGGTGGGAGGAGATGATGGAGACAAAGAAATGTTGGAAGGATAACATCAAAGAATAGACAAAACAGCTTCTTGCCAAATCTCTGAAAATGACACAAAACAGGGTTGCAAAATGGAGGAAAGTTGTGAAGTTGTCTGTGCTGCTCTTACAGCCACCCAGAGGCAAAGATTTCAATCAGTCAGTCTGTAGATGCATTTCGGTCTAACAACTCATAATGTTCAGAAATGCCATGAAACATTAAATATATCTTGGCACACGGTCTGACACATGCCATTATCACAGAGCAATGATGTGCTGTCTCACCTCATCAGGCTCCATGGGAATGATTGTGCACAAGGCAAAAATGAATGGATGGACATATTTCATGTACAAGTAGTACGTGGCTACTGCATCAGAGACTGAGTAGTTGGCCAGAACCTGTAGCAGAGAGAAAAAATGTGAATCTAGATTATTTCAGACAAAGTTGATATCACTGCTCAAAAATACTAGCAAGTTTCATGGCTTCATAATGTTAATATGTGTATGACTGTTGTCAGATTAGCATAATCTCTTTCTTGTTATGTATCAGGTCTAGAGTTTGTATGGTTTTTTTTTGTGTTGGGGTTTAACGGCACATAAACATGATCATGGCTGTATTGTTCCAAACATGGAAAGATATGTTTAAATATCAAGCACATGAGAAGAAGGAGAGTGGGACAGAAGACTGGAGCAAGAATAGAGAGAAGAATGCATGTTTGCATTGTAAGAATACCAAATATTGGAAGACACTTTCAATCATTTTCAGACTGCCAACAATCTTCATATTGTTTGAATATCACTTATGAAACTTGACAATGCAGATGATGGGAGCACAAAACAAAACAAAACAAAACAAAAAAACAAAAAAAAAAAACACACACGCACGCGCGCGCACGGGGGGGAGGGGGGTTAAATTTAGATACATTCAAGTCCATTATACGCAAGTATTTAAAGGAGGAACACGCAGTGATCACCTACTTGGGGCTGTTCACTTGCCATGCGACACATCTCCTCTGGATCGAGCTCCACAGGATCATACCTCAGCTTTGCCTGTAACAAACAAAATAACATTAAAAAATAACATACAAACGGCACTGAAGGTTTGAGGTGGCTTCACTGCAAGCTCACCAGCCCTCAGTATCTTTTCACAGTCTGAAAACCCTTCTCGGGTGCATCAACCTTTCTCCATTCCATGCATCAAGAACAACAATTGATATATCTAAAACCCTTATACATAAGGTTTCCTTTTGCAAATGTATGAAAAATATTGCTGGGGGAGCGATATAACCTCTAAAGCCAGAAAAGAAAATGCTATAGGAGAGACAAAGAAAGACGTCAAGATATGTTGTCAAATATACAAGTTTTCATTTGAACTATTTTCATATTTCCATAATGTTACTACCTGCTTTTGGCATACTGTGACGGAAAGGGGGAAGACAACAAGCCAAAAAAAAACATTCAAACAAATATTATGGGCCATGAGGTTTCATGACTCCACCAGCGATATATTACCAAATATTTATTCACCTGCGTTTATAAAAATTATGATTCAGAGAAGAAAACAAAAAATTGATAAAAGGAGGGATAGATTGTTTTCTTTCTTTCTTCTTCTTCGCCTTTTTTTTTTCTAATTATTAACTATGTAACTATAAACATGAAATAAAACTATCTGCACCATACCTTTGCCACAGCCTTCAAGTTTTGTGATCCCATGGGCAGGTAGCTGTCTCGTTTCACCCATCTGTGCATGGAGATAATACGAAACACAGTTGTGAGAACAAAACCTAAAATCATTTGTCAATACTGGATTTTCATCTTGTCAATATGGTACCAAAACAAAACCATATGAATTACTGCCAACACTTTACTTCACCTTAGACTGATTCAAGTAATGTATTCACTTCATCCCCCGATCAGACTTTTCTTTAACCATAAGTAATCAAGACAGAGCAATCTACATAGACATAAAATGTGAATAAAGAAATTTGACAATACGCTGAATAAAGAATTTTGACAGTATGTAGGTGATGTCAAAACATTGCATGTAGCTCAGTTACACAGACCACCATCAAATGAAAAAAAAAAAAAAAGAAAAGTAGCCTATCACTCACTATAAGCCATTTTTAGCCTAATCTTTTGCACCTTTTATTTGACATAAGTACAACACAAAAAATTGCCCAAAAAATGTCACTGTTAACATATCATGCACATTTCAGAATTTCAGAACAGGTTTCGGATAAAAAAGAAAAGTGAGCTTTTTTTTTTCTTATATATATATATTTATACCCTATGTGCCCAGAAGAGGAAAGAATTCAGCAAACTGAAAATTAGCTCAATACAGCCACTGTTTATCATGTGATTGCAGTCTATGGCCACAAAGAGGTCCAAAGCCTGACCAGTGTGTGGATCCCCTGTGACAACTGTGACTGTCATATGCAAGAGATTTACTCACCTGAAGCAATCCATGTGTGAGGCTGGCCGACTCTTGTACTCTCCCTGGGAATCTTTCTGGAAGCCTATCTCTTGAAACATGTCCATGTCGTGAATTGCTGCTCTTGTTTCCACAAAGGGCCTGATTTAAACAACAAAAATAAAACAATGCAAGCATCATCAAACTTCTCAGCTCCAGTAACTTGAAAATCTGAATTTAATGTAAAATAAATTAAAAAAATAAAAGTACCATCCCTTGACCCCCAAGAGGCCAAATTGGCTAGGCCGTTTCAGACTACGGCACTGCAGTGCAGCGTTACTATACATCCCCTGATATACATCAGGTACCCGTTTTACAGATGGGTGGGATGAGGAAAATTGTGTGTTATGTATCTTTCCTAAGGATACAACGTGCAACAGTTGTGATTCAAACCACCGACCTCTGCTTCCAAAGACCACCGCACAAATCACTGAGCTAACACGCTGCACACAATTTACATGATAAAATCAATTTATTGACATAAAATAAGTAAAAAAAAAAATTATACATGAAAATGTTTCTCTGCTGTTATGTCACTTGAGGCAAATATGCACTTTGGTCATTCTCAGTGACAAAGGAAATAATTTATAGAGATGAACATGCCATAGCTATATATTAAAATACTTATCCAGTGTTATTTAGCCTGAGTGTATGTTTTTCCAGTAGTTATCTTTGCCAAAAACTAACACAACTAACAGATATCTGATCAGACAGAACTATAACAACTGGTGGGGGATAAGGAGGACATCCTTGATCTCGGCTGTCACAGTAACAAACAAAATCTTCATTAACTCTTAAAGACCGGAATTTTTTACACGTTCTGCCGGAGTTTTTTTCTTTTTGCAGAGGTGCAGAACAGGATATGTTAAAATAGAAAGCGTGTAAAGCTTGTTGTACATTAAACGTGTAAGTATTATAATCAAATTCAAGGTAAATGAATGAAGAATACAATGCACATGATATAAACAGTGAAGAACCCAAAAATGTTAGCGTTTTGTTGGTTTGAATTTTTTTTTTTTTTCTTAGTTTACTTATCATCAGAATCACTTAGATTGAATCTAGATCTAGATCTAGTTAAATGTAACTATCGATATCTGATTCACTATCTGAATCACTTTTTTGAAAGGTCTGGAACAATTTCATTGCTTCTTGGCTTGTAAGCTGACGTGGAGGCCCCATAAGGCCTAGACTGTTGACTTGCATTGCTCATGACAACAGGTTTCTAACCCTAAAATACAACACAACTATCGCAAACTTCTCGAAATACGAAAACAAAACGAAACTAACGCTAAAGAAGGTTGACCCGGATGTGAACATGTTAATTTAAATAGCTATAGCAAAACTAAAACCAAGAAAACCGACGAAACAAGTGGGAAATTGGATCTACGCAGTGTGCGTACTGCCAGCGTTGAGTCGCTTCCACACCTACGCAGCCTGCGTAACACCGGTCTTAAAGAGTTAATGTTTATTCCAAAATATCGAATGGATTTTTTGGCCTATTCTTGCTGGAACAACTAGTGGGTGGGGAATCTCGGAGCACGCAAGACAATCGTGTTAGCTTTGATCGGTAATAAAGAGAAGAGAAGTTGCGTTGTACCGTCAGGCCATAACGGTCAAACAAAACACTGCCAGTCTGATGCAAGGCCTGTTACTGGCTAGGGTGGAGCAAATATGTAGAAGGCGGGATATTAGAAGCTGGAAAGAATAGAGTTCCATCCTATATCTAGGATGGTGATTCTTCTAACTAACGTATCATTCATGTGTTCTGAGCCCAGCGTGAGGAAGTCGGCCTAACGTGATGCACAATTACAAATGTCAACTTCAAATTATTGAAAACGAAGAATATGTTACATGTTTTGTCTATGATATAATCATTTCAGATCACAAACCGTTAATGTAGACTAATAATCAGTTGGAGCAACTTCGGCTTTATTCGAGAGCTGTACTGTCAGTTTTGTTTTACACCCTGCTCTGGGTTAAAAAAAAAAAAAAAGTATTTTGTATCAGCTTAGAGACAAGATCTGGCAACAGTAATGTACAAGTGTGAACATATTCATGGAATTATCTCACATCCGCGCGCTAACAGCCTTTATTGATTATTGACTCAGTAGATCATAGACGAAGAAACACACATGAACCATCCGCTTCTGTTTATCAGATAATTGGGCAGATCATGACATTTCATTATCAACAAAGAAAATGCAACCCATCCACATTTAAGGTTGATCTTCATCATTGTTAAAACTTGCCTCGCACTACTCCATGGTTTATCGTCAGCTTGGAGACTGTACATGATCCAGAGAACACAGATAATTGAGATGGTCTCAAGCCATACAATTTTAATACAACAAGAAAATAGTTTATTATATCGTCCAGACTCAGAAGTTGAGTAAATCCATCACTGTTGTTGTTGTACGATTTGGTGGAATCAAAGACTCATCGCAACAAGTAACATACATATCAAATCACTCCGTTAATTCCAGCTATGGCGAGTGGTTTTCCAGCTTCCAAGTTAAAAAAGGGAAGATTAATGCTCCAATGTATGAGGATGCTTGCAGTGAAAGCTGGCATTCAGCACGAAGTCTTGGCCTTTTGTCAACAATGAAAAATAAGTGTGTGTATGTGTGTGTGTGTGTGTGGGGGGGGGGGGGAGCACCCAGAGAGCACAGATGGTCAGGGCACAGGCCCAGATATTAAAATAATCATGAACAAAGGGCATTCAGAAAACACAGATGACATGGCCACAAACTATTAGCGTTCTAAGTTATCACCAACAAGTGGGACTGTTAAAATGGTCCCACATGTTCTTGGTAGTAGCAATAGTTTTACATCCACTTTGAAAAAGTAGACCATCCATAATCCAGTAACTGTAGATGCCCTCAAACCATATATTAACTTAGCATGCACTAGAATGCAAATTCGTTAGTAACATTGAGTGTATGGTTCTTGCCAGTAACCGAGGTCTTTCATCAACAATGTAAAAGGGAACCACCTGAAAGTAACAGATGACGACAAGCGATAGTTTAAGTCATTACTAACAACTGCGACGTTGTTACAACTTTTGTTGTTCCTGGCGTTCGCCGTGCATTTTTTCTCAACAGCACAGAGTGAAACGGCCAATGACTGCAGAACGCAGAGAATTATACATGTTGTTATTATGTGGTCATTAATGTTTATCAACAAATACAGTTGGATGTATATTGACCAGAAAAACGAAGATGGTAGTCAGTCACATCCCAGTTTATCATCAACATGGAGAGTGTAAGTCATCAATGATGCGTAGATGGTTGTAGGAGTTGTTGTTGTTTTTGGTGGTGGCTGTAGCGCGGACGTCGTAGATGTTGCTACAGGAGCTGAATGGTTTGACCATCCTGCTCGACTTGTTACTCCCGCGTGTGCTACACGTGCTCAGCGTGTTACTGTTGGACAGCGACACCGTGTCCCCTCCCCGCCCGTTATGCGTCCGCCGGACACTGTGGTCAAAGATGGCTGGAGAAGAACCGAAACGTGGCAGCATGTGAGTGGATACTTCCTCCGTCTCGGCCAAGCGTCTCCGCTCTATCTGCACCACGATCAGCCGGTAGATCAACAGAACAATGACGATGGTGTTCTTGCAGGTGAAAAACATGTTGGTGTAGCTGAGGACGTAGTATTTGAAGATCAGCAGCATCCGGAGGACGAGGAAGGGCAGGTCTTGGAGGAGGATGGAGATGATGATACCGTAGACGTCAGGATTGCAGCAGGTGTTACTTCCGGCCTGGTTGTTCATGGGGATGAGACCCGTGCGATCTCGCCGAACTCTCGAGGCAGTGAGAACTAGCGAGAACTGAATCAAACTGAGAGACCAGATGCCGAGAATGACGATGCACAGCGTGCGGTTGTAGCGGACCTGCGGGTGGCAAAAAAAGTCGTGTCAAACCAGAACATAATTGATTTTTCATTGTTAACATTCATGCAGACTTTTGTCTTCGGCGTTGTTATTTTCATGTCAAAGAACATAAAGATATTTATATCTATAAGCCCCTACCATCATAGTTCCAACACACAAGAAGCATTTTAACCCTGAAAGTGTCAGTAAAAAAAAACAACAACAAACAAACACTGCTGGGTCTATAATGTGACCTCTATCCATGTTGAAAAGATGACGTATTACGTTTGTAAGTAAAATACCAAAAGGCTGAGTACGTTCTCATGGGAAAGGTATTAAGCACAAAAAGTAATGAGAGTCTTCAACTCACCATTCCATTGGCATCTCTGGCGTTGAAGATTTTTTGTTTTGTTTTATTTTGATTTTAGTGATGAGCGTTGCTCTGGCATTTATTGGATCAGCTGCTTCATCGAATGATTATAATTATTTAGAAAGTACACGCTGATCTTTCAAGAATATCTTGTCAGTGAAGTAAACATTTAGTTTTGTTTGTCTTCTCGCTGAAAATTATTCTGTGACATAACTTTCTCATCATCGTTTTCTCTTCTTCTGTATTTCTACAGACAGTTGTTATTATGTGATCCTGTGATGTGCAGGCTCAATGTCTAGAGAGTGAGTCTAGACTAGTGTTGTTTGGGCAACAACTAAATATCCCTGCACCCAGACACGGAGACGTTACTAACAATTGGAAAGTGGCATTATATTTTGACGAATGTGATACATCCTTTATTCTCTGATTGCTGTGCATTGTTAGTGAGTGAATGTTCAGAGCACTGTATCGTGAGCAACAGGAGATACGGAATACATTTTCAACTGGGAAGAGGCTTGATAGTGAGTGAAGTTACAGTTTTCACTCAGTTTGCAAACTTTATCTTACATTATTGTGAATACTAAATGTTGATCAATTACTCTCAGTTTCAAATACTACACGGCGATACCATGGCTAACCTGAAAAAAAAAAAACAAAACAAACAAAAACAAACAAAACAAACAAAAACAAAACAAAACCAAAAAAAAAAAAAAAAACGTTACTCTGGCTTCACAGGGCTCAAAGATTTGTCTTTTTCCATATAAATCAACATTTCAATTTACAAGAGCTGACCGTCTGATTGTTTCTCTTCTTTTGAAAAAAAAAAAAAAAAGAAAATGGACAATTTGCAATAATAACAAATAATAATAATAATAATAATAATAAATAAATAAATAAATAAATAAATAAATAGATAGATAAAATTTGAGGCGAAGAGCGGTATACCATGAACCAAATAATGTCTCAATATTAGCATATGAACGGCATTTGAAGGTCATGGTGTGTTGAAACAAACAACTTGGCGAAACACCTGCGCTTTGTTTGTATTGGCGCAGATACCCAGACAAAACAAACATACAGGTGTTTTCCTTTCACATCACCGTAACATAACAGCTGGGTAAAAATAGTAAGATAGGATACATAACTATTACCTTCCTGAAATATCGAGCATAGATCAGCATGTAAAAGCCTGGACTGTGTAATCTTCCGTAAAAAATTTCCAGAGCCAAGCTCCAAAGTTCCAGATACAATAATACATAAGTATTATTGCTATGCGTCAAATCAACTGCAAAATTCAGCCGAGCTTTTTCTTTGATGTTTGTTGAATCTTAAGCTAGGTCATGAAATCGAAATGTCAAAGTTTGGGTCACGTAAACATGAAAATAATAATAATAATAATAATTAAAAAAAAAAAAAAAACCGATCTGTTGGCAGTCATGACGATAGTGTTTGTTTTGATTTTTCTACCGAGGTTTTTGAAAAATCTTAGTGCAACGAAATTTTAATGAGATTACAGGGTCGAAGTCGAAAAGAAAACGGATGACTTTTACAAGTGAAAAAAGACGGTTATTTAAAACCCTTTTAGCATGCTCAGATTCTGAAATTGCCCTTACCTCCTAACTCTCTCTCTCTCTCTCTCTCTCTCTCACACACACACACACACACACACACACACACACACACACACACACACACA